>CABHPQ010169914.1:0-21896 GCA_902168405.1 Peromyscus aztecus
TTTGCTGTTCTGGAGACAAACACCACCAGATTCAGAGTGGCAAAAGCGTTTATGTTGCATGTGTTGTTTGAAACTGTCCACCTCTGCTTTGGTCATCCTCTGACATTTGGAAGTTTTGTGTAGTGCCTCCTAAAACAGGTTCTCCTCTCCTTGCTCACAGAGCTGCTGCAACTCCATGCCCATCAGGGGACTGGATATCGCTCTAGAGTTTTGTTCTGGTATTTTGAACTGCATTCATTGGTCGATTTTTCAGTGTTTTCTTTTCTGCGCTGCTCTAGTATTTCAAATTCCACTAATTTCTATCCCTTTGATCAATTTCCTCAATTTTCAAAATCCACTGGCCTACTATAGATTTTGACCCCTCCCAAAACTCATCCTTCTTTTTCAGAAAAGCACATTTTCACTTGATCCTCAAAAAAAAAAAAAAAAGAAAAGAAAACTAATAATAGTTATTTTAAAAGTCTATCTAACAGTTACAGCATCCGAAGCAGCTCCCAATATGTCTCTATTTATTGTTTGGTGTCAGATAATGACCCAGTGTTTGACACAAACTCTAAGAATGGCCTGAAACATTGGTTAACACTTCACACACTGAAGCATCTGTCTTAAGGTTTAGAGCCTGTATTAGTTACTTTTTGTTTTTGTGATAAAATACTATGAAAAAAAAGCATAGGGAACAAACAGTTTATTCTGGCTTATAATTCCAAAAGAGATGCTGTTCTCCATGGTGAGGAAGGCCTGGCAGCTGGAGTCCTGAGCATTCCTAGCAATCAGGAAGCACACTGATCACATTTCATGTACATACAGGAGCCAGAGAGAAAGAATAAGAAGGGAATCAGGCTATAAAGCCATACAGCACAAACCAGTGATGTCCTTCACTAAGGCTCTACCCCTCATTGGTTACAGAACCTTCCTAAACAGCACCACTAGCTAGGGACTAAGTGTTCAAACAAGTCAGCCTGTAGGGGGATTTCACACTCACACCACAAGAGTGTGTCCTTCTTAGGTGACCAAGAAAACTTAGAGATAGAAATGACTGAAGACATTCTAATCTGTAATTTTTGCCTAATTCATTCCAATCTTGTAATTCAATTATAAAATTGAATTTTAGGATCTTCATATGATAGAATGATTTGCAGTGCTAGGATCAAAGCATTTTCTATTGACTTCTCATGATGGCTGAGCCATTACATCGCCATTAGATGAGTATTCCTTTAGAGCTCAAATAATTTTGTGATGCTCTCTGAAAATAATACTACTAGTAGAAAAAAATAATTTGTTATTAGCTCATGTCTTTTTTGTTATCATAATTCTGTATTTTTTATAGGTTAAATAATACCATGAGGCCAGGTCTGAATATCTGTAGTTCCAAGATCTCATTCTCTCTCTCTCTCTCTCTCTCTCTCTCTCTCTCTCTCTCTCTCTCTCTCTCTCTCAGAAAGGATCCTTTGCCAGCAAAGGAGCAGCAGTTTTTGTCAAACTTAAGAGCACTGGTTTCATACTAAGCAGCAACAGGGTACTAGAGATTTAGTACTGTTGTCTCTGTCCTAAACTTTCTCACAAGGAAGAGTTATCATAGATTTATAGCTGAGTAAATACATTTCTTTCAGGACTAATTTTGATAGACTGCAGACCTTCACTACTTTGATTCTGATAATTCTGCAATCAATGCAGGAAATAAAGAGTTACTCATCGCCTTGTTCATACAACAGTGCCATGGAACAACTGAATCTAGATGCTCATTTAAGTTTGATATGTAAGTCTAGATAAAGTTGTTTTAAGTTTGATTGATAAGGAATGAATGATTCTTTTGCTTACTTTCATTTAGTTCATGGAGTTCATGTTTGCATGTACTATGTATTAACAAAAATCTGAACCCACACAAGTATATCAAAATTGTTACGTAATAATAGAAAAAGCATAAAATAAAAAGGCAAGTTTGTCAATTTCATTATTTTTGTACAGAAAACCCACAATGCAGTCTAGAAATCCCTGTCTATATTCTAAGTGCAACCAAGAGTTGTAAACACAAAAGTAAGCAGGTTATAACAGTGCTTTCAGCCCAGGAGCTTGGTGGAACAGAGAGGAAGAAATGATGCTTGGCCTGATCCTTGAAGAATATGCACATAAACAAAAGGACAACATACAAAATGAGAATATTTATTTTTCTGAACTATTTAGATTTAAAGTGCTCCCTATCCACCTAACTACTTGTATTTCTGTACTATCTATCCTCAATAAAGTTGAAAATAAAATGCTAACCATCTACAGCATATTCTTTCACTTGAACATGGTACATGCAGTTTTCTTTATTTGGATCATCATTCTTTAATCTTTCCATAAGACATTTTCAGCACCATGTAACATCATTCATATGTGTCTCTTGTAAAGAAGAATGTGAGCCCTGATTTCATACAGCTTGCATTCTATAATAGGGATCGCCTTTATAACAAACTGTAGATTTATCAAAATTTGGAGTCTAACTTCTGACTTTTTATTAGTTACAGAGCTATTTATCATTCCTCTCCACCAGTAAAAATGAACCCCATCCATTTCTTTCAGAGGATCCAAGTTCAAGGCCTAGTACCCATGTAAAGCAGCACACAAGCACCAGTTCCAGGGAATTCATTGCCTGCTCAGTCATCTGCATACACTTGGCACACACCCATACAGGTAGACATACACATGAGTAAAATAGATTACTGAAAAGAAAGAGAAGATTCTTAGCCTCTATAAAAACAAAACCCTGGCAACTGGCTTCTCATGGTTTGAATCAAATCTATGCCATAACTGGAGAGCAGTTCTGCCCTATATATCAATTTCTGTAAAATGGAATTGTTATTATAGCAGGTGTGTAGAGGGAGATCTATGAAATCTACATTTGTACTGCCATGGTAATTAGACTTCACATATAATAAATGTCTGTAAAATATTTGTATTTTATTACATATAATATGAGATGGAAGTATCTAAGACAAAATAGGAATTCAGTTTAAAAATCAAGATTTTAATGAACTGAGATTAATGGAGTGTACAATCCTGCCAGTGGGGGGTCTTCCTCAGTGGTTACTGGCAGGTGGGTTGCATTCTAGCTACTGATACAGTGCTGTACTTGGAAACTATATTCTAAAAGATCAGGAATAACATTAAGAGCCTTGGATACAGGTGACACAAGAAACATGGTGTGGCTTTGACATGCCTCTTTTTAGTTCAACCTTCAATGTAATATTTACTGTAAAGTTTATATCCATGTCACGGTGGTACAGCCATTTCCTAGAAATGGTGGAAGTCAGGAAACCAGCACAGCTGCTTGACAAAGTTCCACCAAAGCTGAGCCACAGGCTACAGTCATTGACCTGATGCCTTTTACTTGAAGTTTGAATCTCTGTGAGTTACACTCTTTGGGGGCTATTAGCATAATAAGTCACCCATGCCTTTTCCAAGAAAAATTGTTTCTGTGTCCCCCTGAAAAAGTCCTGAAAGTACTACTCCTGCTTTCAGGGAAGTAACCTTAGTTGACCCTACTTCAGAGTCTTTTCTGTACCATGGAGATTGTTATCTGCCCCTATGTAAACTCAAGAATAAAATAGTTAGAACCATATGAATTCAGAAGAGACTGACAAGGTTCAGCAGAATAGGAGAACTGGGAGCAGATCAGAGTACAGAGTTCCTTTCACAGTCTACTTAGAATTTCTTAGAAACAATGTACAAGATAGAGAACTATATATAATAAGCCTCTAAAAAGAATTCAGCAATAAGAGCTAGAATGACTAGGATAACATAATATCATATATAGGTGGTATAAGAATGATATAGAAGAATGTAAGAAGTATAAGGTAATTAAGATTTGTCATTCCTAAATAGATTGATTTACACCAGGTTGCTGTGATATTACCTAATTTAGAAACAAAATAATTCTTTTATTTAACAAATTCTTATAAGATTATAAATACAAATATTACAAAGATTGAATAACAGCTCTATCAGTTCTTTAGCAAATAATATGACCTACCAACAAAAAATAATAATATACTGCTCAAAGCAGGGTGACTTGCCTGGATTGACTCAGATATTACCTAAAACATCTTGAAACCACAAACTGCTAAGAGCCTGAGAACAAGCTCTTACATTTTGTTAATGATCTGTAGAAATTTAGGAATAGGGATATGGGGTTAATAATAAAATCTATTCTATCTGTACTTAACCTGTAAGACCTGGCATGCAAGAGAAGTATGCCCAGGACAAAATGATGTGATTCATATCTCTTTAAAAGTCAAAAAAAGTCCTTGAAATCTGTATAAATAAATTTCCAGATTACTATTCAGTCAGATTTGCATAGTCTCCTCATCTGGGTGTCTGACTCAACCTTCTACTCACCAGATTCTTACATCCTCTCTGGAACCTGTTTACTGCTGGGGCTGGCCCAAGGCATCACCATCACATCAATTCTGAGTAACATTGCATTGTGACTTCATGAGGTTACAGAATGGGAAAACACTAGATCATGCAGGCCGTCTTCCACTTTTAACACTAGGTCAGTTTTTAGAGACTGTCATTCAGTGACGCATAGCAAGTATTCCCACTGAGATGAGCATGCTGATTAGTTTCTGAACCCTTTCAGAATCACTGAAGTTCTATTCCAGTATGAAAAGATTGTTTGCCAACTTTTCAATAAACAACCTATGGAGAATATAGCTATAACATTTTAACTAAAATTAAGCAGCTCACTAAAAGCTCCCTGTTATAGACACTAACTTGAAGCTTGCACACATTTCAACTGACTATGGTATTGTTATCCATTCAAAAGGACTGTCTAGTAAGTATAAGAAAACAATACACAATTTTAAAATGAAAATGGAAGCCGGGCAGTGGTGGCACACGCCTTTAATCCCAGTACTCGGGAGGCAGAGCCCGGTGGATCTCTGTGAGTTCGAGGCCAGTGTGGGCTACCAAGTGAGTTCCAGGAAAGGCACAAAGCTACACAGAGAAACCCTGTCTCGAAAAACAAAACAAAACAAAAAAATGAAAATGGATAACTGAATCAAGCTCTTGGGAACTCTCAAACTCTACTTTGACAGCTATGGAGCCTGCATGGGATAGAACTAGGCTCTCTGCATGTGGGAAAGGAATTTGTGTAGCTTGGTCTGCTTGAGAGACCACTGACAGTGCAACCAGGATTTATCTCCAGTGCATGAGCTAGCTTTTTGGAGCCTATTTCCTATGGTGGGATGCCTTACTTAGCCTTGATGCAAGGGGGAGGGGCTTGGTCTTGCCTCAGTTGAATATACCAGGCTTTATTGACTCCCCATGGAAGGCTGAAAATAGTAACAATGTAAGTATGATGATGTGGGCTTCATAAATTGTTGAAAGTTGTCTACTACCTGGATTAGGAAAAGGTCTGTAATATAGAGGGAAAACTATATATGGGCTGGGTTGAAGCAAGGGTTTAATTTCAATGAGCTCACAGAAGACATTATTAAGCTTATATCTCAGAACAAGCTAGCTCAAGCTTACGGTTAATTTTGTTCAGATTCATTATTTTTAATGCTGAAGAATCTGCAGGCCAAAGAAACTGTGAATCTCAGCCAAAATCTTTTCAGCAGAGTATGTGGATTGGCTACCCAGTAGAGTTCACAGACTGATGAATTCTACAATACACAACTTTGCACCACTGAATGTGAAGGGGTTGTGCTTGCAATCTTTGCAGCTCTCTTTCTTTTTAATCAACTATTCAAAACCCTGCATTTATTTACCTTGTGTTCTCCCCTACTCTGTGTGACAGCAAATTAATCCTGATAAATGAAAACACCTTTACTTTTAGTAACAGTTACCATGGGAAGAAACACATGATGTGATTCTACCCAGGCTGCTAGGAAAGGACATGGGTCCATTTTGGTAAAGCTTTTATTACTGATTGAAATATAAGTAAAGTGGATCAGATCAAGTTCCAAGAAAGAAAAATGACAGAACCATAAAAACACACATGTAACGATTTACTACAAAGATTTGGTTTACAAAATTTGAGTTATCTAGGAAAGTAAGTGTCCATGGGGAAGATAATCAGGACAGACAATGGGAAGTCCTAGGGCTGGAGAAGAAACCACTGTCTACTGGTAGAATTACTCTTCCTCAGAGCATCCCCTATCTGTCCTTTAGATCCTCCAGGAATGGCACATAGCCACTCAGACAAACCATTGTCTACTTTGTGAATTTAACTGATCATAGATGTTAATTACATCTAGACAACACCTTCATACTAACATCAACATTTTTTGTTTAACTGTACAAATGAGTATTATGTGTTCACCAAGCTGGCATATAAAATGACTCTCACATGTCACAGAAGGCATGCTGATGCAAATATTCCTGCTACTGTGGGATGGCAGCTTTCAACCTGTGTAGATGTAACCAACCGTCTTATAAATAAGAAACACAGAACCAATGCAAAGAAGAAAGCCAAGAGGTCAGAGCTAAGAGCCAAAACCTTACCCTTCCTCCTGCAGTGGTCCTACCTCTCCGAAGGAGCCGGTCCTTCCTGGGTTAAAGTCTTTTTATATAGTCTCTGTTCTGCCTTCTCAATGGTTGTAAACCCAACCACAGGACTGCCTCATTACGGCCTGTCTGTATAGACCTCCAGGTGTTCTATGGTTGGTATTGAGATTAAAGGCATGTGTATCCAATGCTGGCTGTATCCCTGAACACACAGAGACTTACCTAGTTCTGTCTACCAAGTGCTGTGATCACAAGCATACACCACCACTGTCCTGCTTTCCTATGGCTTGCTAATAGCTCTGACCCCCAGGCAACTTTATTTATTATACAAATAACATTTTGGTACAAAAGAAAATATCACCATAAACCTGTAACCATTGGATTAGTTAAAAATGACATATTGAAGATCTATGAAATAAACAATGGAAGAATTAGTATCTTTGAAGACAGCTTTAAGCCATTGTCTCAACTAATTCTCATCAACCTTAGGGATGTTTCTATGCCTATAGGTATACTGTGTGCATGCTTGAATACAGGCAGACCAACAACCTCAGCTGGTTTCTTCAGGAACTGTAAAAACAAATAGTATTTGAGTGAGAGTCTCTCAATAGCCTAGTGTTCACTAAGTAGGCTAGAATGGCCTACCCAAAGAACCACTATGGTATGCCTATCTCTGTCTACCCAGTGCCAAGATTAAAAGTCTCCACTTTTATGCATGCCTTTTACTATTTTAAATGTAGTTTTTTGGTGAGTGAACTCAGGACCTCATACTATGGGACAAGTTTTTTGTTGTTGTTGTTTTTGTTTTTGTTTTTTGTTTTTTTTTTGTCACCCCAGATCCTTCAGCCACCTTTATAGAATAAAAATAATTTCTTTAGCTATGAGACCTTAGTGTTATTAAAACCTGGTGCTTCATGCAGCTAAAAGAATACACTCCACTCCACTCTAGGTCATCCAGCATCATGAACAATTGTAAAAAGTATTAAAATAGAAGCACTTGTAAAATTGCTATGATCTGACATTAATTTTCCCTGTGAATGTTACTCACAGCTGTACTGGGGAGAAATTGGCCTATGTATCACTTAAAATTCAACTCAACAGTCTGGTCATAATTGGACTGATCTTAGGAACCAGCATACTTCCTATCACATTGTTTGATTAGTGAATGATCGTTTCAAGTCTCTCATTAAATACAAAATTCTGACTTTGGGAACTTCTCAATTAGCTAAATCTAAAGTCCTCTTAACAGCATGTGGTAAAACTTAAAATTTAAAGTCAAAGATAGGATCCACATATGAGAGAAAAGAAGATGTTATGTTGTCTTTCTGAGTCTGTTACCTCTCACTCAGAATGATTATTTCCAGTTTCAGCAATTTACTTGCAAATTAATTTTGTTGTTTTATTTTCCTTTACAGCTAAATAAATTTCTACTGCATATATGTACTATGTTCTCATTACTCATTTATTACAACAATTTTTCTTTACAGCATTACTCAATGTTGATGGACATTTAGGCTGCCTCTATTTTTTATGTATTGTTAATAGGACAACAATGAACATGGATGAGTAGGTGTCTCTGCAGTAGGATATAGAGTCCTACAAACCATTCGTAAAGGTTCTAATTTCCTGCATTCTTGTCAGCATTTGTTATCATTTGTCTTCTCAATCTTAGTCATTTTGAGGAGAGTAGAATAAATCTCAAATTATTTGAAATTTGCCTTCCCTAATTGCTAAGGATATTGAATGTAGATTGTACTGAATCCATTCATTTCTCCAGATAGGATGTCCACTTATACAATATTAACTCTATCAATATATTAGCATGGGGAGTTCGTCCCATCTCCAGAATTCTTCCTTTTCTTTCTTCAGAGAATTAAAGTTTTCATTGTAGAAGTCTATCATTTACTTCATTAAGCTTGTTCTGGTGTTTTCGTTGGTTTAAGACTATCATGAATGGGAGTGTTTTTCTGATTTCTTTTATGCCTTGTTTGTTATTGGTATATAGAAGACTTATTTATCTTTGTATGTTGATTTTATATTCAGCCACTTATCTGAAAGTGTGGATCAGTCCTAAGAGTTTTCTAGCAGAGTTTGGAAATTCATATAGACATTAGTTTTAATAAGATATTCTCCAGAACTAAAGAAGCATGATTATATTTCTTTCCTACTTTCCATTGTTTCTATTCATTCTAGCAAGAAAGGGAAAACAACATAATCAAGAACTGGTTGATTCCAGTGCGATGAGCCAACTGGCTATTTTATAGACTGACGTTTTATAGAACTGTGATTAACTCTGGAAGCTGCATCATCAAAATTTCATATCCAGTATTAGTGATGGCCAAGGAAAGCTATACTCTGCTGTTCTTTATGTAACTGGTCTCCTCAGCCAGCAGTTGTTCACAACTTATGTTATCTGAGAGAGAGGACTCAGGCATTGTTGGGCTTTCCTGTAAAAATCATGGATTTTCTGATACTCCCCTTTCCCTGGGTAAATCTTGGGGAAGACATTGGATGAGACAAAATCACAGAGTGAGAAGACTGTCACCATGGTCATGCTGCTGTGAGACCAAATTCCCTCAAATGAACAGAGTATATACTCCTTCTCACAGAATCTGTTACAACCACTAGGAAAAGACCAGCTACATCCATTCATCTCTACAAATTTGTGTGCTCTGATTTATACATATTTACCATGCATAACATTTCAGACAACAAAGACTCAATGGGAGAAAGGGTATGACTGCAGTAACTACAGAGTGCCAAAGACAGCTACACAGTGAGCTATGACATTTTAGTCCCATGAAATTATGATTTTTGAATGAATCAGTACTACAGCATACATTTGATCTACCTTTCATGCTTATTAAGTTATGTTTTTGATTAAATAATTGTTTTACTATAACTTTACTTTTCCTTTGGTTTCTTCTAGTAGGAACTTTTATTAGTCTATCTATCTGTCTATGTATCTATGTATCAATGTATCTATGTATGTATGTATGTATCTATCTATCTATCTTTCTATTTATTTGAGGCAGAGTATTGCTATGTAGTGATGTAGCTCTGGCTGAAATAGCACTCATTATGTAGATCAGGACTACTTTGAAATTACAACTCTATTTCAGTACGTTGAGTTCTGGGATTAAAGCTGTGTGTGCATCACCATGTTTAATTAGGTTCTAAATGTTTAATCACAGTGACCATCATACTAATTTTATTTTCTTTATTTTTCTTGGTTTATAAAGTAGCTATTTTTTATCTGTGTTATTATACTTTGTAAGTTAGAAATAAAGTTCAGACACTTGAGGCTGTAGAGATGGTTCAGGGGTTAAAGTCGTGGATAGTTAACCACAATGGATTTGTTAAAAGTAGTAGGAACAATCACAATCTCTTGTTAGATAAAAGAGTGCAAAGGTGCTGCTATTGATCAAAAATACAATGTAAGAAGAGGAATGCATTGTGCTTTAGTAATAAAGAAGTCATAGGATGAATCTCTGTGGCATTCTATGGCTTCTGTCAGTAGCATCTATTTCTTATGCTGCATACTTCCTAAGTCTCCCATCTGACCTGTGCAATGCACCAAGGAAATAGAAATTAGAAGGTAGGTTTATGCATGACAGTACCATATTCCAGATTTTCCTAAAACATTTTCTCCATATGGAGTTTTATGGTTATTGTAAAAATGAACAATGGCCAATAAAAATGATCCCACCTGTTATTCAGACAATCTAACTATGTACCAATGATTTCCATGATCAAATTGAGTAACTGTCATGCTTTGATCTTCATGTTTTGTATGCAGCTAGGGAGCAAGACACATGAACAACAAAGATGTACCAACATTCTAGGGAAAAATATGTCTGTTATAATATCTGCCAGGATATTTCCCCAGTATGCAAATAGACCTTTCTGTGTAAAATATTATCCACTGGAATAAAGAAGAAGTTGATGTGCCTCCCAGGTCTTCAGAAACAACGAACAGAATCATTTGTGTATTGGGAATTATATGTGTATTGGGAATTATAAGAATCAGAGTGGGTATAGATATTTGGAACACAGCTTGACATTTATTCCAATTTTCCCAACTCAGTTCATCAGAAACTGGTGCAAGATGTAAATTATGACTAGTCAGCATTGAATACTTTAATTGGAAATATGAAGTCTTGATTTGATTAACCAATTTGGGTTTTACTGAGCATTGACTATATTGAAATCTTCTCTGAGTAATATAAGAATACCATCTTGCTCTTTTCTGTGGTGCCTCCTAGGTGGTCGACTGTGTCAAGATGAAGCTGAATATTTCCTTTCCCACCACCGGCTGTCAGAAACTCATTGATGTAGACAATGAATGCAAGATTTATGCACTCTATGAGAAGTGCATGGCCATGGGAGTAGCTGCTAATGCTCTGGGTGAAGAGTAGAGGCTTATGTGGTGCGAATCAGTGGTCGGAATGACAAGCAAGGTTTTTCTGTGAAGCCAGGCATTTTGACCCGTGGTAGATTGGGTCTGCTGTTGAGTAAGGGGTATTGTTGTTATTGAACAAGAAGAACTAGAGAGAAGAAGCACAAGTCTGTTCAAGGATGCTACGTGGATGCCAATTTTATTGCTCTCAACTTGGTTATTAAAAAAAAAAGAGAGAGAAGGATATTTCTGGGCTGACAGACATTACTGTACCTTGTTGGTTGGGACCTATGATGTAGCAGAATCTGCAAGCTTTTTTAATCTCTCTAAAGAAGATGATGTCCACCAACACATTGCCAGAAAGCCCTTAAAGAAAGTAAGAAGCCCAGGATCAAAGTACCCAAGATTCAGCTTCTTGTTACTCCACATGTCTTGCAACACAAACGCCAATGTATTACTCTGAATAAACAGGTACTAAGAAAAGCAAGGAGGAAACTTCAGAATGCGCTAACTTTTTGGCTAAGAGAATGAAGGAAGCCAAAGAAAAGCACTAGTAACAGATTGCCAAGAGACATAGGTTGTCCTCGCTGAGAACTTGTACTTCAGAGTTCCGTCAAAAGTCTTTAAGAGTAACAAATAAAGCCAGGTGGTGGTGGCACACACATTTAATCCCAGCACTCTGGAGGCAGAGGCAGGCGGATGTCACAAAAAAAAAAAAAGAATGAACAAATAAACCACAAATCCAAAACAGCAGGATCTCCATGACATGGGAGAACAAGAAGATAGCCAAGAGGAGCCACACACAGTGAGAGCCCATTACCAGAGGTGTAGCAGAAGCAACTTGTGAGTAAACACTTGTGAGTAAAGATGAATAGACTAAAGAGTAAGCCATGTGACTAAACTGAGCCACAACTACAGCTTCCATGACAAGATTCCTCTACTCTGTGTATGTGTGTGTGTGTTTTGTTTTGTTTGGTATTTTCTTTAAGTTTTAGTTTTTCTTTTAAATTTTATTTTGTTTTGGGGGTAGGTTGCAAGTGCAGAGCATGGATGCAAGAGGACAGGGAGAAAAGTGAGATTGGAATGCATGATGTTAAATACACAAAGAATCAATAAAAGTTAAAAAAAAAAGAGTAGCAAGTAAATAATCATACCTTGAAAAAAAAGAATACTATCTTTCTCAACTAATTATATTTTCCATTCAACTGTGCAAAGTACAAATTTTTGTATAATGACATAGCACAGGTCTAAAAAAGTAGACTATAAAAATAAGATCATCATGTAGAAACCTTAACTGTGATTTGTCAGCTTTGAATTAGGAGTGAATAACACTCTCAGCACAATGTAGTTCAGTGTGAAAGTGTGAACAGCTTAATATTGAATATTAATTGTACACTTCAGGAAGTTGAAGAAGGGGAGTTAGCATTAGTTGCAAGCACTGATTCAGTAGCAGTTCTGTGGGAAATAACATTGCAGGACCATTGCACTCTGCAAGCCTAGAGTAGATTTAAATATCCCGGTGGAAGAAATAAGGGAAGGATTGACTCTTAAGTTGGAGCTAAAAGGTAAATATGACTTAGAAAGTTAATTCATCCATATCATACAAGCAGGGAAATATGAAACACAAAAGTACTGAACTTAGAAAGTTCTATTCTAGGGAATTTGAGTCAGTGATTGGTGGTTGTAGTGTTCCCTGGAGTGAATCATAGGAGAAATATTAGAGACAAAGGAAGTAAGTGGGGAAAAATGTACAGAACATAAGCAAATTAAGAACAGGTGATAAAAACCCATGCTAGACAATCTTCA
Source organism: Peromyscus aztecus (assembly GCA_902168405.1). NCBI lineage: Eukaryota > Metazoa > Chordata > Mammalia > Rodentia > Cricetidae > Peromyscus > Peromyscus aztecus. The sequence continues at coordinate 12,698 of CABHPQ010169914.1, forward strand.
AACAGTATTTTGTTTTCTAGTTTGTTAAATTAATATCAGGGACATGTGCTTTTATATTGAAAAGCAAAGTATTAATCAGTATAGTGTAACAGATAGTTGCATTTAATCTTTAATCTTAGTTCTATGGTAAGAAAACATGAAATATTTTCTTTTCTGGAGTTCTATGACTACCTCTTTATTAAAACAAAGTCAGCAATATCACATTTACATCAATGTGGAAAAGCTGTTAGCATCTAGACAATCATAGTTTCTGGCACAATGTCACTTTACATTTTCAGTTTGCCTAGAATATTTCAGTGTGATATCCTTTGGTGCCTTCCTCAGATTGCCTCCAGTATCTATGTTAACTTAGAATACCCAGTTAAATATTAGATACACTCTCTGTGTATTAGAAATATACTGCATTGGTGTCTCTCATTAATGGGCAAATCATTTAGGACAACAATCATAGAGGCATTCAACTTTAGTTGAATGTAGTATATGTAATGAACTGAAGTTATTCCTGTGTTCTAAACAAAATTAAATTTAAAAAATGAAAGTGTCTATAATGAAAAGAAGATGATTTTGAATTATTTAAAGGGATAAATTCTGAATTAATTAAGCAGAGGAGGGATGTGTGAAAGCCCAATGAGGAAAATATCCATGCGAAGAAAGGGAACGGTCCCAAGTCACTGTGGTCAGGACATCAAGTCTGTACCCCACTCACAAAACTACCTATAACACAAATAGAAAATTCCCAAGGTCAGAGAGACAAGTAGACTGATGGGTCCCACCAATGCTTATGTTTTAGCCTTTAGATCCTATAGTTATGTTGCTTTAATGAGCAAAGGGACATCAAAGGTGTGATTAACTAAAATTTGAAGGAATCTTGTTGTATATAATGTTCTCAATTTAATCATGTCTTTTCACAACAGTGAGAGACTTTCTTGGCTGATTGAGAGAACAGTGAATAAAAATATTGTCTGAGAGACACAAGGTTTTGAGATGAAGAACGGCCTCCAGGAGCCAAGACCTAGAGACACTTGGCATCTGGAAACACAAGGAAATGAGTTCTATGCCAGATCATGCAGAAATGAACAGTGCCCTAAGACATGGAGATTTTAAACTAGTGAAACTCAAGCTAGACTGTCAAAGCTTGCCAGATCATGAACATGAGCTGCTTTAAACCACAATTTCCTGGAAATTCATTAACAAGGCAATAAGAAACCAATGCTCTGTGAATGTGGTTAAACTCCTTTTTGTATTGAGGATCTGAGGTAAGGAAGTAAGAACAACACAAGAAACCTTAACTTGCTAAACCAGCACAGTGAAGATGCTCTGCCCTTCTAGAAACAGTAAGGGAAAGGTATTGCCATGTCCCTGAAAGATGCATTTAGTGACTAAAAGTTTCCAATCTTTCTAGTCTATATTTTACTGTTTTGATTGGCACATACTCTAGGGTGGAAATAAGTGTGTATTTTTCCTTGCTATGAGATCATTACACCAAGGTAAGCTGAACACACAGGATGGAGTATACACTTAAGTGTTTGCTGCTGAGTCAATGCACTAACCTAAGAGGGGCAAGAGAAAATTTGCTATTCATTCTTACATCAGAAGGGCTGGAGCTGTATCAATATGCTCAAGTGAGGGATGAAAAAGGGATGGAAGGCAGAAGAGGTAGGGGGTGCAGAGAAAAGGAGGAGAGAAATCTAGAAAGTATTCATAAGAAGCATCGCTACCATCAAATTTTATTTGTCTGATGCCATTTCATTAGGAAATCTCATTATAGAGATAAATATTTTGTAGTTGGTCTCTATCACTATTTTAAACTTGCTTTTTAAAGACAAATATCAACTTACTAAAAATCAATTTCAATATTTTTCAAATGCCTCAAGCTAGAGTTCTGGCTCAGCATTCAGATTATCACCCAAGATGCAATTACTTTATTTCTTTTTCTTCATAATTTGTCTAATACAAAGATTGCTTTCAGGAATAGTTATAGCAACACTAATTCTAAGAATTAAAAATTGTTGTCTTTCATAGCTTTTCAATTAGATAGTAATAATTTACATTATAAATATAATTATAATGATACTTTAATATTCAAATTATCATGATAGGCCTTGATTGTGAATAACTAAACATTTTTCCAGTTCACATATTTCAAAATAAATTTCTAGTATCTCATTCTTATGCCTATTGAACAATGTATTTAAGTAAGGATAGTTTAACAAGAAACACTTTAAAATCTGAATGTTTTAGCTACCACAATTAAAAGCATCTATGCTTTGTGGTGTGACCAAGCTGTGAATGTTGGAATTCATTTGGAAATTTCCACTGATCAAACTATTATGGTTTTGTATGTCCACAAAGAAATGAGTTGTAAAACTATAACACATAGGGAAATGAAGTCATCTGTACCTCAGAATCTTGGGGACTTTGTACTTACTAGAAGAGAGGAGACACATTTCTTTAGTCTCTGCATTCATGAAATGGCATCAGACAAATAAAATTTGATGGTAGCGATGCTTCTTATGAATACTTTCTAGATTTCTCTCCTCCTTTTCTCTGCACCCCCTACCTCTTCTGCCTTCCATCCCTTTTTCATCCCTCACTTGAGCATATTGATACAGCTCCAGCCCTTCTGATGTAAGAATGAATAGCATTAATTTCTAACTTAATTACATAAATCGAAACTATGGTTCCCCAAGCCTCTTCAACACATATATACTAAGAAAGTATCACATAAATAGAACATCTAGCTACCCTCTATCTACTTTCAATTGGTGTTCATAGTCCAGTATACAAGACAAATACTAAAATTAGAAATTATTAACGCATTAAAATTGTTATACTACAGCCAGGCAGTGATAGCAAACACCTTTAATCTCAACACTTGGGAGGCACAGGCAGGTGGCTCTCTATGAGTCTGAGGCCAGTCTGGTCTACAAAGCAATTTTAGGACAGCCAAGGCTAATAGAGAAACCTTGTCTCGAGAAACAAAACAAAACAAAACAAAAAAAAGAAAATAAAGATTGTTATAAGAAAAGAAGAAAAGGTCAAAATGAGGAATTAGAAACCACCTTCAGCAGAGAGAAGAGGAAGAAAGATTCAAAGAAAGGAAGTAAGTTTTAGGAACATGCAAAGACTTAGACAAAAGGCAGGACTGACAGCAGAGGTTGTTATTTCTTGTGTGCCAATGTTTACCTCATTTAATCAGATTTCCGATTTTGTTATGGGTGTTTTGGTCATAATTATTTTATAAACAAAGTAATGAGAAATAGAAATTGAGAAATTGACCCAAAAGCATGTGGTTAGGAGGGGTGACTGAATTTTGACAGGTGCCAGAGACTGGCTCCAGAGCATCTTACCACTACTTCTGCTCAGGAGGGAAAGATATCCTTCGCAGAGGTGATATGCACAAGGCAAAGCCCTGAATATGCTGTTGGAAAGTTAAATATCTCAGTATTGTGGGCCAGAGACTATGTGACAGGAGTTGTGGAACAAAGGTGTAGATGTAATTCTAAACGATCTTATTAAATAAGAAACACAGAGCCAAATAAAAAGTTAAAAGCCCAGAGATCGAGCAGTAGCCAAGAGCTAAGACCACCTTGTCTTACCACTCGCTGCTGTCCTTCCCCTGAGAGAGAGACCTTCTTCCTGTGTCCTGTCTTTGTATTGCCTTTCTGTTCTGCCTTCTCATTGGCTGTAAACCCAACCACATGACTTCCTCGTCACTGCCTGTCTATACAGACCTCCAGGTCTCTATGGCTCATACTGAGATTAAAGGTTTGGATCACACTTGGCTGTGTCCTTGAACACACAGAGATTCTGCCTGACATGTGATTGGATTAAGGGTGTGTGCCACCACCGCCAGACTTCTGCTAAATGGCTTGCTCTTAGCTCTGATCTCCAGACAACTTTATTAACATACAAATAAAATCACATTTCAGCACAAATAAAATATCACCATACAAAGGTTTGATGGAAACACCAGAATCCAGACAACGGGGTTGGTATATGCTTTCTATGTGGAAGATGAAATAGAGAAATGGGACCACTTAGCTTTTGCTAGAAGGAGAGGGCAACCACAATCAAAGAAAACCAATACTGGCAAAGTAAAGCATTAGAAAGATGCAATATGCTGTCCAAGCACTCACTGGCTTTATAGAGTGATAAAATTTGTTTGGAAAGTCCTTCATATGTTTCATCCATAAACCACACTGTGTGAACCTGTCTGTAATTGATTCACTTTAAAATATGAAAAAGTTGGTTTAACATGGATGTAAAAGTGAATACAGGAAAAAAATGGACAACTACTTAGAAAATATGTTAGGGTTAAAAAAAAAAACTCCTTTTCTTTCTTATTCTGTGCTGGGTGATTTTTTTCCCATTTGAATGCCTGAGGTATCAGGATATAGTTTTCTAATGATGAAATTAAAATCAAAAGTGGATGTGTAGTGTCTTCAGGACCCCAAACCTCAGTGATGCAGCTATGTCCAGCAGACTCAGGCAGGAAACCTGGCTCAGGGCCCTCTCAGCATACCCGTCCTGGACTCATCTACATATTTAGGTAGTCCTGAAAGAGAATAGCTAGCAAGATTTTTTTGTTTCCTAGAGAAAAAAAATACCAAATATACTAAAAGTTTTAAAATATTGTGTTGTTTCATCATTTTTGATAACATCTCCATATAGTTTTTTTGAGTAGTCTTCTAGGAAAATTTAACTATTTCATATTATTTAAACTAAAACCCACACATTTTTAAAGGAGTAAAGGGGAGAAAACCAAATAGAAAAATAAGCTTTCTGTGCTACCCACCCCTGACTTGACAATAGCACATTTTAAAATGTAGTAAATTTAAACTTATTCTCTGATATGTACTTTTCCTGGTAAGCACTTGGTCCTCTTTATCTTATTCAGTTGACATCACTCATTACCATTTCTGTGACAGTCACATACAGATGAAGCTTAAGGACCCAGAGTGAGATCGCCTGCTCATGTAATCATTGGTGAAGATTTTAAGGCTTCAGTGCTACTTTAAACCTTTGCTTCTTATTTTGTTTTTATTACCCAGCCCACCTCCATCTGCCAGGGCTTCCTCTGTTCCTGCCTCTAGACTGTCATGAGTCCTTGCTCCACCATGTATCCCCTGGGCCTTTGTTTTCTAGATTCTGCATACTCAGAGGAGTGTTTCTCACTGCCTGCTGTAGGTGTCCAAGGAGTTACATCTAGTCATCTTGATTATCAGTTGGCACGATAATGTCCCTCATGGTCTGGCATTCATTCTCAGTCTTTCTTTCTGAAGATAGTTTTATCCCCATACACCCTGTGTCTAGTCAGAATTTAATAGCAAATGTGTCTGTGGAAGGGGATGGAATTCTAAGACCCATGTTCAGAATGTATGAGCTGCAATAATTTAAGGTCACCTTTCAGCTCTGTTTTTATTGAAATAAAAAGATTGAGATTATTTCTGACACTTTCGTGATGCTGACTTCCATGAGCCACTTGTTTTTATGGTGCGAAATGCTCTTACTAGATGCAGAAATGCCACTGTGAATGAGAGCCTACTATGTGTATTAAGGGATACACTCAGATGTTGTTCCTTTAATTCTTCTAAGAGGGCAAAAGTAAAAATGTTCAGCATATTTTAGAGATGAAGAACTGGGTTCAGGGCAATTTAGAGTAATTAGACTCTAAAATGATCAGATGCCAGCAGTGTATGTAGAACGCCAGGCCTCAGTACTGCTTACTTCCTGGAGGTATTTCACTATTTTTATCTGTTTGAAATAAAGTTTTCAGTGGATTTTTCCCTTTACTTTTTTTATTAGTATATATTATATTGACTATGCAAAGCAATGTTTTCACTATGACATATGCCTATGTATGGAATGTACTTTGTTCACATTGACCCCTATTGACTTCTTGATCCCCCAGGCACTTCTGTCTGTCCTCTTCCTCTTCTTCATCTTCCTCATCTTCTTTCTCTTTCCAGAAATGGACTTTTCTACTTTCATGCCTTTTTTTTTGGGTTTTTCAAGACAGGGTTTCTCTTTGTAGTTTTGGTGCCTGTCCCCTGGATCTCAGACCAGGCTGGCCTCGAACTCACAGAGATCCACCTGGCTCTGCCTCCTGAGTGCTGGGATTAAAGGCGTGTGCCACCTCGCCTGGCTACTTTCATGCTTTTTAAGAAGAAATCCATATTAAGTATATGAAGAAAATCTGGAATAGTTGTCTTTTACAAAACATACAATTTTTATACACAGGCTTTCAAAATTATTTCAACTATAAGAGAATTGAACATCCCTTACATGTTAGTCCAAATTAAGGAGGATATCTCGCAGAGACCATCATTACAGGAAAGCTTCTTTAGGCTAAGCTCTTTCCTCATGTCTCATGGACAGCAAGGGGGGACATGAAGGAGGATCATGCAGATATCCTCAGGTACTTCTCCAGGATGTACCCACATCTTCAGTGTTTTACAGAAGGGAAAAAAACTTTGACAACCCTCACAGGTTTAATTTTTTCCTTAGGGTTTAGTTTTGATTGTTTTTCATGTGAAACTTACCACTTTAATACTGTCTATGTCAAAATCCTACCCACCCTCTGAGACTGCAACTGTTCCCTGAGACAGAGCCTGCCAGCATCCGACTAGACTAAGAGGTCAGTTGGCAGGCAGACCTCCTGCAGACAGGTCAGACTACCACCATCAACCACATGTTAGGACTACAGCAACTCCCTGAGACAGAACCCACTAGCACCAGTTGGACTAAGAGCTGCTCCCTGAGACAAAGAGTCCATCAGCATTGACAAGACCAAGAGCTTCCACTGCATCAAGAGTATCAATCAGACCAAGAAAGGCTCCCTCAGACACAGACACCACTTGCACCAAGCGGAGAAAGAGATGAGTGGACACCAGAGCAAAAATTCAGTCAACGACATAAAAACCAATATGGCTCCATCAGAATCTATATCAGCAAGACCTGAACATCCCAACACAGAAGAAACAGAAGATATCTACCATAAAAATAACTTTAAGAAGATATTAGAGATCTGAAAAGAGGAAAAGAAAAATTCCCTTAAAGAAATTGAGGAAAAGTCAATCAAAAAATGGGAAGAAATCAGTAAATTCCTTGAAAGTCAAGAGAAAGCAATTAAACAAGTGAGAGAAACAGTTTAAGATTTCAAAACTGAAATGGAGACAATAAAGGAGACACAAACTGAAGTAATGCTGGAAGTGGAAAATCTGAGTAAACGAACAGGAACTGCAGATGCAAGTATAACCAACAGAATGCAAGAGATGGAAGAGTGGATCTCTGCCATTGAAGATATGGTAGAGGAAATAGATTCATTAGTCAAAGAAAACACTAAAACCAACAAAGTCATGACCAAAAATGTCCAGGAAATTTGGGACACCATGAAAAGACCAAACCTAAGAATAATTGGAATAGAAGGAGGAGAAGAATACCAACTCAAAGGCACAGAAAATATATTCAACAAAATCATAGAAGAAAACTTTCCCAACCTAAAGAAGGAAATGCCTATAAAAATACAAGAAGGTTTCAGAACACCAAATAGACTGGATCCAAAAAAAAAGTCCCCTCACCACATAATAATCAAACCACTAAACATACAGAATAAAGATAAAAATATTAAGAGTTACAAAGAAAAAAGGCCAAGTAACATATAAAAGCAGACCCATAAGAATAACACCTGACTTCTCAATGGAGACCCTAAAAGCCAGAAGGTTCTGGACAGACATTATGCAGATACTAAGAGACCATGGATGCCAACCCAGACTATTATACCCAGGAAAACTCTCAATCAACATAGACAGAGTAATCAAAATATTCCATGATAAAATCAGATTTAAACAATATCTCTCCACAAATCCAGCCCTACAGAAAGCACCTGAAGGAAAAATCCAACCTAAGGAAGTTAGATATACCCATGAAAACAGAGGCAATAGATGGTCCCATACCAACAAATACCAAAGAAGGGAAACATACAATACTACCACCAAAAATAACAGGAATTAACAATAACTGGTCATTCATATCCATCAATATCAGTGGTCTCAATTCCCCTATAAAAAGACACAGGCTAACAGAATGGATACAAAAACAAGATCCATCCATGTGCTGCATACGAGAAACACACCTCAACTTCAAAGACAGACACCACCTCAGAAAAAAAGGTTGGGAAAAGACTTTCCAATCAAATGGATTTAAGAAGCAAGCTGGTGTAGCTATCCTAATATCTAATAAAATAGAATTCAAACTAAAATCAATCAAAAGAGATCGGGAAGGACACTATATATTTATCACAGGGAAAATCCGACAAGATGAAGTCTCAATTCTGAATATTTGTGCCCCAAATACAAGGTCAGCGACATTCCTAAAAGAAACATTACTAAAGCTTAAATCACACATCAAACCCCATACATTAGTAGTGGGAGACTTCAACACCCCACTCTCACCAATGGACAAGTCTGCCAGACAGAAACTTAACAGAAAAATAAGGGACCTAACAGACATTATGACTCAAATAGACCTAATAGATATCTACAGAATATTCCACACTAACACAAAAGAATATACATTCTTCTCAGCATGCCAAGGAACTTCTCCAAAATTGACCACATGCTAGGTCACAAAGCAAATCTCAACAGATAGAAAAAAATTGAAATAACCTCCCGTATCTTATCAGACCACCATGGTTTAAAGTTAGATTTCAACAACAACAAAAATTACATAAAGCCTACAATCTCAAGGAAACTGACTAATGCCCAATTGAATCAGCAATGGGTCAAGGAAGAAATAAAGAAAGAAATTAAAGATTTCTTAGAATTCAATGAAAACGAATGTACAACATACCCAAACTTATGGGACACTATGAAAGCAGTGCTAAGAGGAAAATTCATAGCTCTGAATGCCCACATAAAGAAGTTGGAGAAATCTCACACTAGTGACTTAACAGCACAACTGAAAGCTCTAGAACAAGAAGCAGCAAACTCACCCAGGAGAAACAGATGCCAGGATATAATCAAATTGAGAGCTGAAATCTATAAAATAGAAACAAAGAGAACAATACAAAGAATCAATGAAACAAAGAGTTGGTTCTTTGAGAAAATCAACAAGATAGATAAGCCCTTATCCAAATTAACCAAAAAGCAGTGAGAGAGCATCCAAATTAACAAAATCAGAAATGAAAAGGGAGATA
>CABHPQ010169916.1:9747-56126 GCA_902168405.1 Peromyscus aztecus
CTAGCAGGGAAAACAGGAGGGCATTAAGCAAATACTGACAATCGTGTTGGAATTCTTGACTCTGAGCTGGCGAGAGGAATCAACTAGATTCCAGAGTAAAGGTCCCTTAATGTTCTCAAGTTCCCATAGTTTTCCCGTTCCATCCTGCCTCAGAATCAGTTCTCAGTGGACACTTTGCTTAGAGTGACAGGTGCTCTCTTCAGCTGATCTCACAGCTCCACTCTCCCACTCTTTTCTAATTTGATAACTCAGAACATCTTTAATCCGGTATAGGGGCACACATGTGTAATCCCAGCACTTGGGAGGCTGAGGCAGGAGCCTAGGTTATAGAGCAGGACCCCGTTTCAAGAAACCAAACGAGAAAAAAGAAAGAAGGAAGAGAAGGAGGAGGAAGAAGATGAGGAGGAAAAGAATGTAAAGTGGTTTGTAGGGAAAAGGCCACACCTGTGCTAAGCAAACATTCTATAAGGCTGAATGACTGATTACTGAGAGCTGGAATGTTACAGGCTGGGAGCCAAAGTTATCTTGGGCTGTCTATACTCCCCTTCATTGCCAGTTATTGCCCATGTCTATGTGTGACCAAATAGCCTTGTAACTGAGGCGGTTTAGAAAGAGCGAGAATTTCAGGCACTTGAGGAAGAACTGAGTTCCCCACCCAGCACAATAACTGTTTAAGACCTTCTTTCTTCCCCACTGTAAACCTGCAAATTTGTAGAAATATTATCAGAAACCCTATTTACAGGTAAAGGACAGACCCTAAACCCCTGTCAACTTTAGTGGCACATGATTTTACCTCCTCAGACATTTCCGGCCCAGGCATCTCTAGGACTGACCACTTAATTCATTCATCAAAAGGCAGTGACGTGGTGGGGGCTGGGCTCTCCTCAGAAACCTAAGAGTCACCAAAATGGTCTCTATGGCTGGCGATAAACAACTAAACTAAACTAAAACAATTAGTTGTGACTCTCCCTTGAGGAGTCCATGAGCACACTTGGGTATGCCTTACATTTTGCTCCCCCACCCAGCACATACCCAGGGGTGGGTGTGTCTTTTCTATCAGAGTGCTTCTTTCTCTGTACACTCATTCTTAAAGTCTGTATTCAATTTTCTTTAATAAAATCTCCAGAGCTGGCTGGAGAGATGGCTCAGTGGTTAAGAGCACCAACTGCTCTTCCAGAGGTCCTGAATTCAATTCCCAGCAACCACATGGTGGCTCACAACCATCTGTAATGAGATCTGGTGCCCTCTTCTGGCCTGTAGGGACACATGCAGGCAGAGTACTATACATAATAAATAAATAAATAAATAAATAAATACATACATACATACATACATACATACATACATACATAAATAAATAAAAATTCTCCAGAGCTGTGTCCTATGGCTAGTCCTGAATCTGTTTTCTGTATGGAAGACACAAATCCTGTTTTGGTCTGGATCAAGGTCTTTAAAAGATGAGGGGAAACCTCCACGTTGATGAAGGTGTGGAACTGTGTCTTTGTTCCCACATCACTGACATGACTACTGGTTAAACCCTGTTATTACGTATAAATAGACCCCCTAGTGTCCACCATAGTGTCCACCAACTGGAAGACTCTCTTCAGATAACATCTGAGGCCTCGAGTGGAGATTTCTCTCTGGTGCAACCTGCCCACCGGATGTTTCTATCAAAGTATTTTAAAATATTTTATTTACAAGTTTCTTCATTCTGTTACCATAAAAAGTCATGGAAGTTGGAACATGGAATTTGGGGGAACACAAATCTTCATTTTGGGGCCATGGTCACTTACATTTGGCTCCAGAATAAACTATGGCTTGTTCCTTTCTGTGTGAGAACTGTGTTTTTTTTGTGTGTGTGTGTTGACAAAAACAATTTTTTTGAGGGGGACAAGGCCCTGGGAGAGGAGTCACATGTTTATAAAACCACCAGGTAAACATTGCCCTCTTAAGACGTTTGTCTCCAAGCCTTTCCAGCAGTTAGGAATGGCCAGATGACCAAGTCTATTATCTTCTTTTCATCTTAGATCAGTGGTTCTTAACTTTTGTAAGGCTGTGACCCTTTAATACAGTTCCTCATGTTGTGATGATCCCCAGCCATAAAACTATTTCATAGCTGTAATTTTGCTACTACCAGGAATCATAATGTAAACATCTGATATATAACCTCTCAAAAGGGGTCGCGACCTACAGGTTGAGAAACACTGCCCTAGAGGCACTAATTTTCATTTCTATAACCACTCAACAAAAGTTTGCATGTATTGGGGCCAGAGAGGTAGCTGAGGGGGTAAAATCACTTGTGCTAAGCCCGATGACTTGAGTTTGATCCCTAGAACCCACATGGTTTAAGGAGAAAACCAGCTCCTGTAATTTGTTCTGAGTTCCATAGACTTGCCACATACATACAATAAGTAATGCAAAAGTTTGCATGTATTCCATGTAATGTGGAAGGAGGGGAGATATGCTAGACGCTTGTGTTTCTCCCTTCCCCTATCAAGCTATTGAACGATGGATCCCAAAGAATTAAGATTTCCTCAGGGATCCCACACTACATGGAGGGAAAAACTGAAGCCTTGGTGCCAGGCAGAGGAGGAATTCCCAGGCAGAGAGTGCACACAGCTCTGAATATCAATAATGTGTTTATTCTTGGCTTTTGTCTCATCATTTCTTTAAAACTGCAAGCCTGCTCTACAAGGAAACCCTGGAGCCCGTTTCTCCCAGGTTTGGCCAAACTGTAAATAGATCCATTTCCATTTATCAAATTGCTTCCTAATTTCTTTTGAGATGAAAAGTGTTTATGGTTTTGAGTGGCCTCCTGTAACCCCAGGGCTTCGGGCATGAGTGATTCAGACCTAACCCCTGTCTTCAAGGAGCCAGCTTCATGAAATCGCAGTCATGTGGCTCTTAGGCTTTGTTGCCTGTGTTTTAAAACAGTGCAAGCATACGTCACTGGATGGAAAAAACAAAACCCTGGCCAAATCCTCAGACTGCCCTCTTATTCGTTCCTTCCAAGAGCACCTTGGGAAATTATCTTGTCCTGTTGATGTGTGGTGGTCAAATAAGACCCAGCCACACTAAGCAAGCATCGGCGGGATTCTTGTCTTTTAGTCTAGTTAGGCTCCAAATGTAAAGTAAACACTATGATTTATTTAAACTGGTGACATACAAATTTGGTCTTGTAGCTAGGAAGTACACTGAGAAAGTTTCTTTTTCTATGAATCTAAAACAGGCCATGACTGAGTATGTCACAAGTGTGTTTTGAGAACTTCCAGTCTCCAGCTTCAATTACTCCTAACAGCAGATACTTAATCCCCATGGGGTGTAACTTCTGATCACATTCGGAAAATATTTTAGGTTTACCTTTATTTCTAATTGTGTGTGTGCTTAGGTTTGTTCATGCGAGTGCAGCTGCCGGGACAGGGGAGAGGCATTAGATCCCTCTGGAATTGGAGGTCAGAGGTGGTTGTGAGCTGTCCGACATGGGTGTTAGTAATTAAACTCAGGTTCTCTGCAAGAGCCCTATGTGCTCCGAACAGCTGAGCCATCTCTCCAACTCACATTTGGAAATTTATAATTCTTTGGATATTCTCCCCGTCCTTTTTACAGCATCAAGCTGTAAAATTGCTCATGGATGCTTTTGTTTTCTTTTGCTCCCAATTCTGCTGCAACTTCCTGAGTGCTAGGATTAGAGATGTGTACTGCCACACCCTGCAAACCTTGTCTTCATGAAATTCAGTTGTAAGCTTGAGCACGAGTAAGCTTGGGCACCGATCATGAGGTTGCACCCAGCCTGATCTACACACGGAATAAGAACCTGTCTCCAAACCAAATAGGAGCTGGAGAAATGACTCAGTGGTCAAGAGCACTTCCCGCTCTTGTAGAGGTCCTGTGGTCAGCAGCTCTAGATCCAGGGAATTTGGCAACCTCTTCTGGCTTCTGAGGTACAGAGATGAGGAGACACACATGCACTAACCAAAACGAAAACAACCAGATTCTGGGTTAATGTTCCCTGAGAAAGTGGCCATGTTGAAGATGCTGCAGACCGAAGAACACTTCCTGATTGTGAAGGGTTGTAGTGATGTGGACTGAGAGCCAGACTCACATCCTGGACTTTAGTCCTGTAATAGCCACTTACCACCCGCCTCTGTGGCTGACCTAACAGGCCTTTTGACTATCTGATAAAGCCTCTGGATTTTGGAGCAGACGGCTAGCTTTCACCAGCACACAAGCTAACCATGTCGCCAGATAGCTTCTGAAACAGTTGCTCCGCCTTGTCCTCACCTCCCCACCTGACGTCCCCACCGCCATATTGGGGCCATGCGTTTTACCTCATGCTTACCTTTGGTTCTCTGACTGTAAATGTGTATAGAACGACTTCCATGGCAGGACACATCATTCTAGGGAATCTAAGTCTGTATCTCTGGGCCATGGTCACTCAAATTATTTCTTATTCCTTTTGGATGAAGAACTAGGTTTTGCATAAACAACATCTTTAACTTTTTGGGTTTTTTGTTTGTTTTTATTTTTCAAACAGTGTCTCAATCTATAGTCTATGCTGGCCAGGAACTTACTATGTTATCCAGTTTGGCCTCTCAAACTCATGGTGATCCTCCTGCCTCAGCTTCCTGAGTGCTGGGATTAAACTGTGAGCCACAATGCTTGGCCATGAGTCCCCCACCCCACCCCAAGTTCTAGGCACTGTGTACCAGATTCTGGGAAGGAGACAGTAGCTGCCTGGAAGAGTCCCAAATTTTGAGTACATACAGGCAAGCAAACAGGATCACCAGGTAACACGAAGAAACTGTATGTACAGAGTATCTACGTAGAAGAAATATGAGAAGGTGACCAAAGAGGACCTCCCAGGATGGGTGACAGGAGAACACAATTTTAAAGGATGGTCAGGAATTTTCCTTCTGGTCAAGGCTGGAAAGGTAGCTTCCAAGGAATGTGAACAACACATGCTGAAGGATGTGAGAAACAGCGTGGTGTATTCCAAGAGCCTAGAAGCAATCTGGTGCTGTGGGAGTGTAAAGGGGGATGCTGGGCAATAGGGAGGGATGAGGAAACTGTGGGTGAGAAGTTTTAAGACAGGAGAGGACCATAGGCCGAGAAGCTGAATGTCATTCACAGCAGCTAGGAGAGATGGGCAGACTACATGAGACCTTCTGAGTAACCCTGGAATTGACTTGTTTGACTTGCTGAGATCAGTCTGCTCTGTTCAGGCTTTCCTGAAACACTGTAGCCCAAGCTGGCTTCGCTCTTAAGGCAATCCTCCTGCCTCACCATCCCAGTGCTGGAATTATAAGTGTGAGCCCCTATCACTGGCTTTAGAACGTTGTTTTATTATTGTTTGTGTGCCATGGTGTGCATGTGTAGGTCAGAGACAACTTTCCAGGAGGCAGTTTTCTCCATTCACCATTATCAGGCCTGCGCAAGAGCTTTTATCCTGAGCCTGGGGTCTGTCTCCCTATCTGTTTCTTGTCTCTGTCTCTCCTCTTTATTACTGACCTGCTACTCTGTTTCTCAGTTTCAGTTTCCAGAATGCTGACATTACAGCCCGCATCAGCATTCTACCTGGAAATGACTTTTGCTAGCCAGAGTTGGGGGGGAGGGGAATGAGAAAGAGATTGAAATTCAGTAATAATAGGGATGAGGCAGTGGTAATGGAGCTGAAAGACAGACTGGACTACTTTATTGGAGAGGAAATTCATCAATGGTAAGACTTGTTCAGCTTTGGGTGTAGATGGATTAAAACAGACGCAACCCAGAATGCCTACTGTTTTGCATCTATTATTTGGTACAGCATAATACTACATACATAAAATGCCCAGCAACAGTTTGTTAATAAACAAGTCTCTGTAGCATTATCTGTTCTTGATTTCACTTTGTTTCCAATTAAAATTCCTTGCAGGGAGGCAGAATCTTCCAGGCTTTTACTCACTCTCCTGGTGTATTTGCAGTCTTCACATTTCAGCAGAAAACTGAAAGCTGCTTTTCAAACACACATTTAGCACAGAATTCAAAGGAAGCTTGAGGAGACTGTGTCCTGACTATAAAAACAGGAGGCTAGACAGGTGGGAAGCCTTAATCACGTGAGCACAGGCACAATCTTCCTTTCTTTGTGCATCCCAACAGTAACAACACCATTTTTCTTAGTATTTCGAGTCATCTTGTAAGAGTGTGCATCATCACAAGCACAGAGATTTTGCTTGGGAATTTTTGTTTTTTTTTTTAGGCTACTGAGAGCGACTCAGTCTGTTTCTACGTTCTCTAGAAGATGAATGACACATGCAATCGAAATTACCTTTTTTCTATAGTTGAACTCTGGAATTCCACAGCAAGAAATGACGAATTCTCCCACTGATACGACCGAAATTAAATGGATTTTGAAGAGGTCATTTGAAATGATCAAAAATGTGGGACCTCCATCCTATGTGTATGTGATACTCATGGTGTCTGCAGAGTTTGAAGCCACCTGCTGCTGGACTTCAGAGAGATCTCATGTTTTTAAATGGCCATCAAATGGATGTTACTTCATGATCTGTGACAATGATCTGAAATTCAGATATTAAGTGTCACTAAATAAAGTTTTACTGGAGCACAGCTTACTCATTGATTTTGTACTGATTCCATGCATGCTCCCATGGTAGTTTGCACAATCCTAAGAGAGTCTTTTTAGCTCAAAAAGCCTGGGGGCGGGGGTGGAGAACCTGGTTGTTGGCAGAGACTATTTAGTGGTCTGTGTTCTGAGGGCTTTTCTCTAAAGAAACACAGTATAGGAATTTCTCATAAGTAAATGTTATTTACATTTGCACACGTTACTATAGTATGTAGGATAACTGTCATAGAATAAAATAGTGGACATAGTCTTATTATGTTTAGAATGTTTGTTTTCACACTGTCAGTGGAGCACAGTTATTAAGAGAATATGCATAAGGTCATTCTTATTTCCCGAATCTTTATCAGCTGTCTGTGACCTTGATGGGTTAGCCTTTTGAAAGCCTCAGGTTTCCTATAAAAATAAGGGATGGATGGTATCATCGGGTAGAGTTTCTAAGTATGAAGTGGGTGAGATACGTTAATTAGATTGGTGCCTGGCACATGGTAAGTGTGCAACTCATTTTTATTACTATTATCACTATCTGATGGTGTCACTCACTTTCTGGTGTTCCCCACATAGCATTGCCTGTAACAGGGGCTCCACGAGACTCTCTGCTTGAGTCCTTTTGCACTCAGTGCCCCCCACCCCCATGAATTACCATCTGCAGAAAGTGCCCACAGCTGCATAAGCTAAGAACACACACGACCTAAGAGTGGAAAAAGACCTAAGGAAGCACAGACACAAAGTCACGGAACTGAACAGAGCTGGCCAGCAGTTTGCAGTTTGACCGCAGCCTGTGAGCAGCACATTGGGAATTTTTAAATGTTCAACTCGACCCCAACTTTTCGTATGGAGAATCCAAACTTCTTTGAGGACTCATTGGTGAAAAACTTTGCTCTGATTTAGCAGCTCAAGTCTTTAATTTTTTAGAGTGAATTGTCTTTTGTGTTAGGTTACCATTACAGTTTTTCTTTTATTATTTCCCATCAAAAAGGCTCTTGGAGAATCATGAGGGTGTGATGCTTAGAAGCAATTTCCTTCCTTGTGGACTTGATGCTGCCTGCCCTCCACCTAAGCTTCCTCTGCCCATGATCGCTATGGTTCTGGGTTTCTGCAAAGGAGCCAGAGCCCAGTGAACATTCGGTCTGTCAGCTATGAGGCCATTAGGAGTGATGGTCTTTTCGGCTCCCCAGAGGAACCTGGTGGTGGTGGTGCATACCTTTAATCCCAGCACTCGGGATCTCTGTGAGTTCGAGGCCAGACTGGGCTACAGCATGAGTTCCAGGAAAAGCGCAAAGCTACATAGAGAAACTCTGTCTCAAACAACAACAACAACAAAAATTAAAAAAAAGAAAAAAAAAGAAAAGAAAAATAGAAACTACAAGCCCCTTTTCGTGATCTTTACAGATTTTCTTCTTAAACACAATTGAAAGGAGAGAGAGCTCCCACCCCAGCCCCAGTAACTCTCCGGCACTCCATCTCCCCACTAGTTAGTCAAATATCAGCATTCCAGAACGCAGCAGGGGTCTCCAACATGCAGCTTGAAAGCAGAATCCTTTCAGGTCCTCTGCCCCATCCACTTTAGAAACCAGGTTAGAGAGTACAACAGATCTCACTTCTTTCACTTCCTGCGTTTCATGTCTTGACATACCCTCAAGGAAAGCACCTTTGAATTCTCCCCTTGCAGGATCTGTTCATAGCACTCCGCTGGTCAAAAGCAGCACAGCAGACTCCAGCATCCCTACATATCATATTCAGGTTGGAAACAAAGTTAGGACAAAACACAAACACTCGAACCTCAACCAACGTGATGGTAGCTCCCAGCAGGGCTGAGAGCCATAGGGACGCAAGGCCGGCTCCGATTACTGGTAGGAGTAGCTCTCGTCGTCATACTCCAACTCATCATCTTCTGTCTCATCCAGAAGCCCATACTTGAACTTCCGGTAGACAGTGCCGTCTTGGCCCATGTAGACGATGTCGTCCTCATCATCTTCATCGTAGTCTCGGTCCCTGTACTCAATCACCTGGTCCTCCTCAAGATAGCTGCTCCTGTAGGAGGAGTATGACACGGTGGGTTCTGCCAACTTTTCGTAGCGCCCCTTGGCCACAGGACGGCTTCGAGACTTCCGCCACACGACCACAGCGGCCCCCAGCAGCAGCAGCAGCATGGCCCCCGAGGTCACCAGCAGAGCAATCTTGGTGCGCTCCAAGGGACCAGCCTCGTCGGCTGGAAGGATGCACTCCTCTGATCGAAGGCCGCCCCAGAGACAGCAGCGAGGGAGAAAAGAAGAAACAGAAGTTGGAAAATCAGATTCTGAAGTAAAGAACTGCCTCTCCATTTTTTTTTTTTTAAAACCTGTAAAGTGGTAGAAACTTATTTTTTTTTTTTTTCGTTTTCTTAGGAGGCACACCACTCTACAAAAACTCAGTATGTCCCTCATGGGAGTCCCAGTCCATGTTTTATAAAGCCAACTAATGCTCCGAGAATGGTAAATTTAAGATCCACAAGGGACCCTAGACCCCTATATCTCATGAGCCAGTCTCTAAGGGTCCAACTTTCTCAGTGATTTTTCCATTCCTGAGAAGTGTGTTTTCTTCCCTTAACTACTGCTAAACAAGAACTCTGATTTTTCCTAAGATGGAGACATCTCCCTAACTATCTTTTAGACTGGTCCTACATGACTCTCCCACCCTTCAAGACCAGTGAAGCATAAAGCCTACCGACCCTTAGTCATGTGTGGCCTTGGAAATTAGGCCAACTTGTTTGTCATAGACAAGAACTGGTTTGTGGAACAAGTGGACTTTCCAATCCATTAACCTCAACTCCAAGTGGGATTCTGGAGGCAAATTCTCTGACCATATGTTTGGTTTCCTTGGATATCAGTGGCACTCCCTGAGCAAGAAAAGGAATACTTTATCATCTTAAAATCCCAACTGCCATTTTAAATGGTAAGAGATTTATAGCGTAATTGAAATTCTTGAATTCTGGGGCCTTCCCTTTCTTATTTATAAGCCTGTTTTTCAGGGCTTCTCCGAAGACATCGGGGAACCAAAACAGTATATGGTACAACCTGAGCATTTAGCTGATTTTCTTATTTTATAGTCATTCATTTGGGCAGAATGCCATGAGCTGCTTAATGAACGTTATTACCTTTTCTTTTTAATCCACCATACAGTAAGACAAAGAAAGCATGAAGCAACTAGAGGAATAGGTATCTGCCCAATTGGATGTACAAGTTTTAATACACAGTAGGCTCTTCCTCCCCTCTCTTCCCTTCTCTACTCCCCTTTCATGTTCCTCTGCCTCTCCACAAGGACCTTGCAAACACCCCTACAACTAAGTAACCCCTGTGAGACACACACACACACACACACACACACACACACACACACACAAACATACACACACACTCTCTCTTTTCTTTTTGCCGGTGTTTAATAGGATTTCTATTTTATCCTAACAGGATTTTGCCCATCAAGCAAAAATGTGTCCTATAAAACAACAGTATTATCATTATTGTATTCAACATTACCAGTGTCAGCACAGACTTTCCCCAGGAGGAAGTGTGAACACAGTAGAGGGACAGATAAGTGTCTGTGGCACACAGCTCTTGAGGCAGGAGAATCTACACTGGACCTTTGGAGGTTATTTTCTTTTCATGGTGCCAAACCCACTCACATCTTACTATCCTTGGTCTTAGGGTGCTGGGTCAGGGTCAGCCTCTACCATTTGGTTTCTCTATAGGGGGAAACTGTCTCAGAAACAAAGATACAAGTAACCTTGACTATGTGGGCTCCTTATTTCTCCCCATACACATACTATGGTAATGGAACTGTATCCTTAGCCCAAGAGGATCTGCACTTTTTTGACAGAGTTGCCCCAGACAGCTCTTTAAGAGCATCTTAGGAACCAGGAAGACTATCGAGTTATTTCTTGGAACTGACATTTCAGAAACTGCACCCAAGAAGTTCATGCTTCTGGTTTCACTTAAGAACATTGATGTAAGGAGGACTGTTGTTCTCAGCTGACAGCCCAGCATCAGATCCTGAGGGGTGTGCAGATGAGGATCTGGGGAAACCAGCTGCTCCTCGTGGGTAAAGGCTGAGGAAGGGAAGGGTTAATTTATGGAAAGATGATACCTGGAAACTAATTGAAAGGCTGAAACCAAGCAAAACAAAACAAAACAAAACATCACCCCCCCCCCAACCTCACACAGGGCTGGCATCAGTTATGGGTCTCAGGTTTTGTTTACTTAAAAATGGACAGAACAAACATAACATACACTAGTTTTGGTCAAGCACGACACATCTGAATCCCAAGGAAATGGTCAATTTCTGGAGGAAAGACTGTATTTTAAGAGTGTGTTTTTCACTTAGAAGGGATCACTCCATTCAGAATCTGTAAGTTCTGTTTTGTTTGAAGATGTACTCGTTTTTATTTTTATGTGTATGAGTGACTTGCCTTGGTGGTTCAGTGGTAAAATTCTTGCCCAGTGTATGCATGTACGTTTTGCCTACAGGCATGTATGTGCATTCCACGTGTGTCTGGTGCCTCAGCAGACTAGAAGAGGGCACCGGATCTCCTGAAACTGGAGTTACACACATTGTGAGCAGCCATATGGAAGCTCCTAAACTCGGAGCCATCTCCAGGCCCTAGGATCTCTCTAAGTTTTAATATACACGATGGGGTTGGAGATTGGAGGACAATAGAAGACTTGGAATTGGTAAAGTCATTTCATTTGTTCTTAGCTTTCAGTGATAGCCCGTTTCTAAAACACTTTAAGTCTCTAACAAAATGGCTCGATTTGAGCTACATTAGAATGATTCTTCAGTGGAATCAAGACAACCAATTCCTTTCCCCCGTTCCCTCAGGGGCAAAGATAAAAAGAAACAAAATACATTTATGAAGGTCAGACTCTGGATTTAGTTAAGCTGGGGGCAGCGTAGCTGTAGAAAGAATGTGGGGCTTCAGGACTTTGCAGTCCAACAGGCCTATGCTCAAGTTCCAGTTGAGCAAGCATCTGGGGTGTGCATGTGTGGGTTGCATGCATGTGATTTTTTAAAAGAAGAAGTCCAGTCTCAAAAAACTGACGTAGCCCCAGATGACCTCAGACTTTCTGTGTTGCTGAGAGTGGCCCTGAACTCCTAATCTCCCTTCCTCTATCTCCTAAGCACTCAGGCTCATGTACACACCCACCAAGCCTGGCTCTAGATGACCCAGCCTCTTATTGCTGTGGACTTGAGCATGCTAATTCAACCTTAGGGCCTCTGTCTCTTTGTTGTTAACATGGGGTCTGTCTGATTTACAGTTTGAACCTGAGATATATCCCCAAAGTCTTGGGGCTTGGCTGCTAGCCGATGAGCTTTTGGAAAGTGAAGGTCCTGAGGGGTGACCTATTCAATGGATGAGTCTGTTGATGGACATATAATATGATGACCTTATTTGGAGGTGGTAAAAAATAGGTATTGGGTTTTAGATGGAAGAAATGGGTTCCTGGGGGCATGCCCTGGAAGGACATATTTTCTCAAGCTTCCTGACTGTCATGAGGTGAGCTGTGCTGCTCTACCATGTGCTTTCTGAGGTGCTGAAGCTTACTGTTGCCTAGAAACAAGAGAGCCAAGTGAGCATGGACTCCCATCTCTGAAACAATGAGCCGGAATAAACCCTCCTTTAAACAGTTTTCCTCAGGTATTTGTCACAGTGAAGAAAAACAAACACGACTTGTGAGCCAGGAGATTTCAAGTACAGTAGGCACACAGCAGCCACCTCCTGAAGTAGACACACTCCTCTCCCGTTGCTCCCGTCAGCTTTCTGAGGACACGCCATTTCCTGTAGGCTGTGTCCCGTCAGCCCTCACCTGTGGTACTCTGGCAGTCACAGCAGTCCTGGGATCTGTGGGGGTGGGAAGCGTTACAGCAGCGAAGGCAGCGGCTGTCATCCATGTGCAGCAGTAGCCCGGCTGGGCACACGGTGCAGTTCTTGGCACCCGGTCCCTTGCACTCCACACAGCTCTCGTGGCATTTTTTACAGTGTAACTCTTCTTCCTGGTAAGAACAGGAAAGAGGTGAGAGCAGAGGTAGTAATCGGGAACTGGGGTTCTCCAATGGCTAGTCCCTCTTGTCTCTATGAATAGGGAAGAATGTGAGTGGTGGCGGGGAGATGGGTGTTCAACGCCATGTTATCTGTGCTGGGCAAACGACCAAACCAACCGTGGACAACTGGAGGAAACTTTTGCTGGGCCCTGACCTCTGAGACCTGCTAGGTGCAACAATAGGAGAATGTCAGGCTTCTGGAGTATTTTGTTATAATGTAACGAGCCTCTACCTCAAAGACAACGGGAGTCAAGGACAAGCTGTGTCGGAAGTTTGCCATATACTTTTGCAGTCTAGACATTTCCACACCACTCGGCATTGCAAAAGTGATATTTTAGACGTCAGTCAGTTTCTAATTCCTTCTCAAAATCTAGCTCTGCTAAAGCTGAAGTCATCACCTTCACTTGGCAATGTCAGGAGCAGAGTAGCATGGCAGTGGCCCCCTTCTGGATGTTCTTCAATTTGATGTGGTTCCCAGCATTTTGTATTCTGTCATCAACACATAGGTGACATCAATTTCCATTCTTTTACTTTTGTGTGTATGTGCGCTTCTTTTCTTCTTCTTGTTATGTAGCCTCGGCGGGCTTCAAACTCACGATCTTCCTGCTTTGGCCCTCAGTCTCCTGAATGTTGGGATTAGATTTCTACTTTCTTCTTCTTCTCCTTCTCCTTCTCCTTCTCCTTCTCCTTCTCCTTCTCCTTCTCCTTCTCCTTCTCCTTCTCCTTCTTCTTCTTCTTCTTCTTCTTGTTTTTCGAGACAGGGTTTCTCTGTGTAGTTTTGGTGCCTGTCCTAGATCTCGCTCTGTAGACCAGGCTGGCCTCAAAATCACACAGATCTGCCTGGCTCTGCCTCCCAAGTACTGGGATTAAATGCGTGTGCCACTGCCGCCTGGCTAGATTTCTACTTTCTATTAAGTTAGTGCTATGGTTTTCTTTGACTTTTACTCTTTTTTATTAGTTAACTGCTTGCCTTCTGTGGTTCCTGGATTCCTGTGCTCAGACTCAGAATATAATTAGTGAGTATAACTAAGACACTTAAAACTCACTGGAAAAGAGTTCAAAGTCCACGGCAACAACTCTCTCCTTGCCTGGTGCTAGAAATACTGGTTAGGGAAAGACACCTTATCTTAAAAATTATTATTATTGTTGTTGTTGTTGTTGTTTTTGTGTGTGTGTACAGATGCATATATAACAAGGCAGGCATGTGGAGGTCAGAGAACAACTTTTAGGAGTTGGTTCTCTCCTTGTACCATGGGATCTGAGTATTACACTCAAGTTTCATGTGCAGCAAGCATTTTTACCTACTAAGCCATATCGCTGGCCCAGAAGACACCTTCTTATTATACATCTGTAACTTCAGTGAAATGGAAGAGGACGAGGAGAGACAGAAAGGTTGGGTGTCCAGTGGGGGAGCAAACATTAGGCACCACTGAAAATAAAAGCATAAAAAGAAAAAGAGGAGTGAAAACAGCTTTTCCGGCAGCGTTTGGGAGCATGTTAGATGCCGACGGAGTGTTTTCAACCGTTACTGTCAAATCCTCAGAGTGCACCTCTCCCTGTTACTTCCTAGTCATGTGGTAGTTAACAAATTATGTAATTTCTGTGTGAGCCTGCCTCTGTGAACTATAATTCTGACATCAGAATTCAAAGAGAGCTTATATGTAAATATGCTGATTTTTTTTTAAATTTCACCAATGAGGCATTTTCTTATGGTTTCAAGTTTTGAAACATAATCAAGAAGTGAAGGGATTCAGGAAATCTGTGGCTCCCGAGAAAGGCCATTATTGGCCTGACTATAAGATATGGAGGAAGAAAGGGCAGAGCCAGTGAGCCTCCTCCTGTGTTCAGGAGTCTGCTCAGACAGCGGAAGAGAAGAGTTTCTATTTCTGCTGTAATAGGGCACTGAGCTTCCCGTGGTCACACTGGAACAGCCCCAGGGCTCAAGTTATCTCAGATTCTTTCAGTTCCTGTGAATTAAGTGGAAGCTGTGGGTCAGTAGCTTGATTATTTTGTGAGGGAAAGAGATGTTACAGTGTTAAATCTCAGCTGTGGTGAGTGTAGGAATTTAGGCTGTTTTCACTTCCCAGAATGACATGTAGGAATTGAGCTCCATCAGGGTGGGGGTGGCGTGCACACACCAACCCAAGGTACCTCTTCGTCTCTGTATTCCCCTATAGGACATTCTGAGGTACACATTCCTCCCAGAAAGTTGTAGCTCCACACACAGGACAAGCAATCCCATGGCTCCTTTCCTGAAAGAGAGAGAGAAAAAACAAAGAATCGTATTATGAGACAGATTTCAGATTCTAACCTCTGTCTTGATCTCAGAACACTCGGGAGTAAGGAAAACGTCAAGTAAATTGAAGCAGAAAGGTGACTGGGCATACGGCAAGCATCTACAAGACAAAGTAAAGACTTACAGATTACTGTCTTCTCCATGAAACTCTCAGTCTGGACACTGAGAATTTGAAGGCAAAAGATCTTTAGAAAATGGGAAATCTTGTGGATGCTTCTGAAACCCGAGGGGCCAGGGTGTAGCCTGTGGCAGGCCCCTGCCCAGCATGTACAAGGAAAGCCCTGGGTTCCATTTGCAGCACCGGAAAAGGAACGGTTATGAAGCCTTTGCTTCTCCTGTCACATCAAACATGTGGTTTCCCTGAGGATCCAAACCCCCTTTGCTAGATAGTTTCAAATACGCATTATTACGTACAGAGCCTCCCTGCTATGTGGCAGGCTACCAGACCTCTCCCTGTGTGACTGGAACTATGGGCTGCTCCCTTCCCAATCTGGCTGAAGTCCAGACCCGAGGCGGTGTTCGGTGGTGCGTGTCAGCCTTGGTGGAAATCAGTGACTCTCTCACATGTCCTGCTCTGCTGTATTGTAAGCCCTGCACACTGAAGCACTCGGGATCTTTCATAAAGGGTTAATTTCCTGAGTGTCTTCTGTTTTTTTTTTTTTTTTCCCCCCCAAGGCTAAGAGCCTGCGTCTATTACTGCTTCTAAGGAGACTCAAGGCTGGAAAGACAGACCTTTGACATTTCCTTAAAATTCAGAACAGCTCACCATCTGCTTTTCCTCACACTGACCTCCCCAATTTTCACGCCCGCCGCCCTCCCGCCCCCCAAGCCAGCCAGACAAATTCAACTCCTGCAAGGCAGGCCTGGGGTGTGTCTGTGAGAGGGGCTGTGCAGGAAGAGGCAGCTTGAGAAAGTTCAGGGCTTACAACTGTGGGAGGAGGAGAAATTGGAAGGCAAACGTGTTGAAGGGACGAAGGAACTCTGGAGACACCAGCTGCATGCAATGGTAGAAGATTAGGTTAGTGTGTAATGCGCTTGATTCCCAGAGCTTTAGAATGCTATTCTTTTCTTTCTGCCCTCCCTCCCTTTCCTCTCTCCTCCCTTTTGTCCTCACCCTCTTCCTTTTCCCAACAGGGTGTCACTGAGTAGCCCATGCTGACTTTGAACTTTCACAATCATCCCGTCTCGGTCTTCTAAGTGCTGGGCTTACAGGTGTGTGCCATTGCGCTCAGCAGATAGTTTCCTTTTTTTTTTTCCCGAGACAGGGTTTCTCTGTGTAGCTTTGCGCCTTTCCTGGAGCTCACTTGGTAGCCCAGGCTGGCCTCGAACTCACAGAGATCTGCCTGGCTCTGCCTCCCGAGTGCTGGGATTAAAGGTGTGCGCCACCACCGCCCAGCATAGTTTTCTTTTTAACAACTAAAATTATCGGACAAACAAAAGTGGATGAAACACAGATACACTGCTGATTTAGACTGCCAAATTTTTCTAGATTTCCCCCCCTACATCCTCATTTCTTAGTATGGCAGTTAATGTTTCAGAAAAATTTACACCTCCCCTTTTTTTCTATTCAATTTATAGCCTAAGGTGGGGGATCCCCAAATTTCGTAATCTCTGTGTTACAAAACCAGAGTTAGCACAAGAGTCACCGATTAGCAAATGGTGTGTGTGTGGTATGAGAAGAAAGGTCGGCAGAGGAGATGAACACCAAGGCCAGAAGAAAATGATAGCTGGGTGAGTTCCAGGGCCCAAGCAGGAAGACAAAGGAGAATACAACATTTGGGATTTCCCCAGATCCACCCAGTGCTGCCAATCACCCCTGAATCCTGTCTTGGGGATCCTGTGGTGATGAACTTGGGCAAGGAATGCTCAAAGCTGACACCCTTAGTTTGGTAGGGAATCTCAGGGCCAGTGGAGAAATGTAACGTTCTTACACTGTCCTCTGATACCATGAATGACATCTCCAATCCACATACAAATATTCGCCTACGGCTGGTGCTCGCCTTTGATGCGCCTCTGTTAAGAGACATTGGCTTACCTAATGATGGTTGCCTGGTCTTAATTAGAAACCAACTATCCGCTGCTGGCCCACTGCACAACACTAATGGGTAGAAACTAGGGCTGTCTAGTTTAGCAAATGACAATAGAGTCGTTAGTTGACATCTCATTTTTATCACACTTATGTGTGGATGTGATTAGGTGTTTTAAGTTCTTGTTTCTTTGACTTCCCTGCTATGATGATGAACTGTAACCTGGAATTGTGAGCTAAAATCAACTCTTCCTCCCCTTAAATTTTTTTTTCACCCTAGTAACAGTTTCCAAAAACAAAACTAAGAACGAAAATCACACCAAGTAAACTGACCTGGCTTCCGGGGACCTGGTCTGCTTTGTTCATAATTGTGTGGACATTGTCTGAGCCACAGAGCCAGATAAATATTTGTTGAGTAAATGAATAGACGAATGGATACGTAGATCATAGGGGAACACTGGATGGAAGGCTGGGGAAAGGCTTGAGAAAACATACTGAGTGTAATGGAGCAGAAGCGGTCCTGGCAGAGCATTCTGGGGAGAGGCAGGAGGTGAGGCTGGTTCAGATTAATAGAAAGTCATTGTGCCTGGATTTGAAGATGGAGGAAGAGCTATGACCACCGGGGAGGAGCCTCATATCCAGATTCCAAACACTAGACTAAAATCAGCACAGGACTGTATCTGCTATGTAAAGTCAATTGGACAGCATGGAGGACTGGATGGCCACTAGGTGGCTCACACTGGGGACAGCAAGACCACTTCGCCAACTGGTACTAACTGGTAATTCAAGCAATGCCCTGTGAGAGTCCAAAACCAAGAAAATGACACTAATGAATAAGAGAGAGAGATGAAATTGGGAGCTATTTAAGATGTCACAGGACTTAGAGACAAACTGTGGAGACTGAGAGATCACGAAGAGAAAAGGTTAATGCCAGGGTACTGTGCCAGGCAACAGGGAGCACCCTGGAGCCATTCATCAAGAGAAGAAACAGGAAGACGTGGTCTGAGAATGGAGTGGGAGGTTTGGGGTGTCTGTTGGACATCTCATGTGAGATATTCAGCTAGAAATTTGATGTGTGGAGGAGTGGAGTCAAGAAAACCACCTGGGAAGGAGTAGATGCTTATGCATCAAGACAGTGAGGATAATGGCTGGATATGGTGGCTGTCACTTATAATCCCAGCACCAGGGAGGTTAAGGTAGGAGGAGTGTGAGGTCAAAGTCAGCCTGGGGTGCGCGCGCACGTGCGCGCGCATACACACACACACACACACACACACACACACACACACACACACACTGCTCACACTCACACACGCACTCTGAAAGAAAAATGAATATGTGCATGCACACACAGAACCCCTAAGCTTGATCAGACTGGTCTTTGCTCAATTCCCCCAGGTGTTGGGCATTCTGGCCCCCAAGAGTACTAAAGAACTCCAGGTTTTTGAATTAGCAGAGTGGGGTTGGGCAAAAATTTAGTACACAATCTTCTAAGAAAATGTTTAACCCTTAGTAAATCATATACATAAAAAAATTAAACGTAGAGCTGGAGAGATGGCTCAGCAGTTAAGAACAGTGGCTGCTCTTCCAGAGGATAGGGGTTGGATATCCAGCATCCACTTGATTGCTTCTAACCTCTGTTACTCCAGTTCCAGGGTATCTTGTGCCTTCTCTGGCCTCTGTGGGCACTGCATGCACTTGGTATACTGTCAGACAGGCAGGCAAAACACCCATACACATAAAATAAAAATGCATTGCTGAACTTGGTGATGTATGCCTTTAATCTAAGCACTCAGGAAGCAGAGGCAGGCAAATCCCTGTGGGTTCAAGGCCAGCTTGGTGTACATAGTAAGTTCCAGGCCAGCCAGAGCTACATATTGAGACCTTGTCTTAGAAATAAATAAAACTCATATGTGAACTTAGCTTCTGAAACAGCTTGATACATTCTAAGCATACTGAGATGGCAAAACAAACACCAGAGAAAACAACAAAAAGAGATTTAGGCTAAACTACCCAGATGACGTTTCCCTCGACTCAGAAAGCAAACACAACTGAACACAAAGCAAACACAAGTGTCGGGATCAAGCACCTGCTTGCTCTGCCAGGACAGGAAGTGGGCAGTGGCAAATGTGAGCTCAACTTTTCTTCCTTCCTTCTTTCCTTCCTCCCTCCCTTCTTCCTTCTTTTTTTTTCTTCCTCCTCTTCTTCTTCACCATAACAAGAACTAAAAGTGTTTCACAAGAGACTGGAACCAAAGCCCAGGCTCAGGGCTTAAACAGGAGTTAGGGAGGGACTCTGCTGTCACAGACAAGTCTTCACCTACTCTGCTAATTGGTTTATTGATGTGATCTGTACTTCCAGGAATGTCACCTCCAGGAAAAATTGACTACCTAGTCTGGACGGTGTTTCTGGTGGGAGACATGGGTGGGATAAACTGAGTAACAGGTTTTTATTATTTATTTATTTAAAGACTACTCTTTAAATGTAAATATTTATTTATTTAAACACAACTAGTCTTTAAACATGGTGATGAAGTCTTTTCCTCTTCAGTTCCCCTTAACTTCAGTCTTAATTCTTATCCACACATTCTAGAGTCAAGAACCACCTACCACTACACAGACCCACTCAGCAGCCACCTAATATGGTACTTCCTGTACATTCATTTCGTTATTCAATACTTAGGAGCACTTAGCAAGTGTTATATTAAAAAGTAAGAGCAGGACTACAAAATGAATGTCATATGACCCCGATAATCCTTGCTCTTGCTTGAGGGGCCCACAGTTAGCGAGATGGACGTATTTAATTAAAATGTAAGGCTGGGAATAAACTCTGTGATAGGTAGGTTTACCTTTCCTTGACTGAAGTAAGGATGCAGCCTGGTCTACACAACAAATGCCAGGACAGCGAGGGTTATATAGAGCAATGCTGTCTCAAATAAACTAACAAAAAAAGGATGGTGGAAGACGTAGAGGAGTAGGGAACCCACATATAACTCTCATTCACGATGAGCTCAGGATGAACGTTAAAGCACACAGATAAACCAAAGCTAAGGAAAGCAAGAGTGGGCCGGGGGCATAGGTGAGCTGGCAGAGTACTTGCTTAGTTGATGCAAAGCCCTGGGTCTGATCCCTATCACCTCATGAACTGGCTATGCTGGTATATGCCTGTAATTCCAACAATTTGGGAAATGGATGCAGGAGAATCAAAAATTCAAGGCTGTCTTCAGCTACATTTTGCTTGGAGGCAAGGCTGGAGAAACAACATTTGGAGCCAAGCATTTTCCAGTTTGAAAAAAGGAATTCTTTACTTAATATACATTCATTTCCTTATTCAACACTTAGGGAGCACTTATCAAGTGTTATATTAAAAAGAGCAGGGCTACAAATGAATGTCATGTAACCCTGATAATCCCTGCTCTTGCTGGAGGGGCTCACAGTTGGAGAGATGGGCATATTTGATTAAAATGTAATGTGGGGTTGGGAATATAACTCTGTGGTAAGTAGTGTGCTTGTCTAGCATACATATGGTCCTAAGTTTAATTGCCAGCACTGGAAAAGGGTCACATAAAAAGCTTTGGTGAAACACTCAACTACAGAATTGGGATGGATGAAGAAGCCTGCCGGGAGGACCAAGACTAGCTTCCTAAGATGATGCTCAAGCGGGGGGTCTCAGAGTCCCCAGGGTTTGTTCTTGAGGGAAGGGAACTCAATCACAGTGGGGACATGTGAGAGAGTGCCATATTGGGTGGCTGCTGAGTGGGTCTGTGTAGTGGTAGGTGGTTCTTGACTCTAGAATGTGTGAATAAGAGTTAAGACTGAAGTTAAGGGGATTTGAATAGGGAAAGATTTTTATCACTTTTTTTTTTTTAAAGACTAGCTGTGTTTGGCTTTACCCTGGGTCTCTGTGATACCTGTATCTGGTTCTTGGTCACCCAAGCAGTGTCAGATATGGGTTCTGTCTCATGGAATGGGCCTTAAGTCAAACATTGGTTGACCACTCCCACAAGTTCTGTGCCACATTGCCCCAGCACATCTTGCAGGCAGGACAGTTGTAGGTCAAAGGTCTGTGGCTGGGTTGGTGTCCACGTTTCTCTTTTGGTAACCTGCAGAGTACCTACCTCCACTGAAGACGCTAGGATGTAAGGGTGAAGGTTCTATGCAGGGACCAGCTCAACTTCTCCATGTTCCATGAGCTATGAGGGTGATATCCTTGGCAACGGGATCTGACTATCAGTTTGTGGTTGGCAACCCATTGTCTTGGCAACAGTCTGAGTTGTTTGTGGATTTCTGTGGGTTGGGACTTCATCTCCCCCATTATTAGGAGATTTTATTAGGATCACCTTTATATATTTTAGGAGGTTTCCTAAGGTGATATTTTATTTGTGCTGAAATGTGATTTTATTTGTATGTTAATAAATAAAGTTGCCTGGAGATCAGAGGTCAACGAGAGCCATAAGCAGAGTCAGGCAGTGGTAGCACACGCCCTTAATCTGATCCCATGGTAGGCAGAGTCTCTGTGTGGTCAAAGACACAGCCAATCCTGGTGACACAACCTTTAATCCCAGTACCAACCATAGAGACCTGGAGGTCTGTATAGACAGGCAGTGATGAGGAAGTCATGTGGTTGGGTTTAGAGCCAATGAGAAGGCAGAACAGAAAGGCAATAAAAAGACAAGTCACACAGGAAGAAGGTCTCTCTTTGGGGAAGCGACAGCGGCGAGGTGGTAAGATAAGGTAGTCGTGACTCTCTGAGCTCTTTGGCTGTTTACCTCTGTATTTGGCTCTGTGTTTCTTTTCCTTTCTTCCTTTCTTTCTTTCTTTCTTTCTTTCTTTCTTTCTTTCTTTCTTTCTTCCTGCCTTCCTTCCTTCCTTCCTTCCTTTCTTTCTTTCTTTCTTTTTTTTTGGTTTTTCGAGACAGGGTTTCTCTGTGTAGCTTTGCGCCTGTCCTGGATCTCGCTCTGTAGACCAGGCCAGCCTTGAACTCACAAAGATCTGCCTGCCTCTGCCTCCCGAGTGCTGGGATTAAAGGCGTGCGCCACCGCCGCCCAGCTGTGTTTCTTATTTACTAAGACTCTTTAGAATTTCGTCTACAGTTTCCACTGCACTAGGTTTTCATACCAGCCCTCAAATGCCCCTCAATCCCCCCAGAGGTCTCTCCCCACATCCCATCCCTCAGCCCTATCTCCTCTCCCCTTCCCCACTTGATTCCCACCCCCCCAGTCCAATCATAAAATCTATTCTATCCCTGCCTCACCCCTCTCCAGCAATCACCTTTAAAAATGGAAGCTGGGTAGGCGAATGCTGAAGAGGATGGCACACAAGCAGCGTGTGTTTAAGGACATGTGTTTAAACCTGGGCTACCTCTCTACACAGGTGGGATAGCAGCATACGGAGCGGAAACAAGGAAACATGTTTGTTCTATACCTGCATGAAATGTCCTTACTTTGTTAAACTTAGGATAACACAAATTAACATGATGCCAACCAACATCCCAAGGACTGTTAGAAATGAAATGTATCTAGAAGGACTGAGAAAGCCAGGGCTGTTTTGAAAAGGAGAATGGGAATGCATGCTACCATCTCTTACCTGGACTCATTGGGACCATCTTTTCTGGCAAGATGTAGAGAAATGAGTACACTCAAGTTTCAGAATGGCTGTGCTGGGATAAAATGTGGGGGTGTGGGGGGGCAGAGGGCCCCAGGGACCCGCCAGCGGCTTCAAAAGGCCTGATAGAGGATTCTGGACATCTCCAGAAGGACATCTAATGTGAGGGATACTTAGGACAGGGTCCACAGGTCTTGAAATGCAGCTGTGTCGTAGGTAGGTGTGTTCAGTAGAAGGTAAGGGACAGGGTAGAATCAGGGATACCATCCAAGTGCTGCCCTGAGCAATGGTTGAATGGTGGTCCCACCGACGTTGATTTTATCATTTCTGACTGAGCAGACATTAGGAGAACAATGCTGGAGCTTGGGAGAGCTTGAGGCAGATGCCTTAGGGAGGGTTTTTTTTGTTTGTTTGTTTGTTTTGAGACAGGGTTTCTCTGTGTAGTTTTGGTGTCTATCCTGGATCTTGCTCTGTAGACCAGGCTAGCCTAGAACTCACAGAGATCCGCCTGGCTCTATTTCCTGAGTGATGGGATTAAAGGCGTGTGCCACCACCACCCGGGGCCTTAGGGAGTTTTTAAACTGATGAACATAAACGGATTTCCCCAGACAGGTGGTATCAGTGTTGTTACAGTTTGAACATGAAATGCCCCCTCCAGCAGGCTCACGTACTGGGGGCTTGGTTGCCCGAGGACAGACTCTGGGGAGGCAATTAGATCTTGACTTCATCAGTGGATGGATCTTGTGATGGATTCATAATCTAATGACATTCATTGGAGATGGTGCAAAGTAGGGTCAGTTGGAGGAAGTAGGGCACTTGGGACCTGCCCTGGAAGTATGTGTCTGCTCTTCTTCCCCTTCCTCATCTCTGTTTCCTGTCTGCCAGGAGCTGATCTTGTCTACTCTATGACTGATCCTGCTGCCGAGATGTTCTGCCTCATCACAAGCCCTTAGCAGCACAGCGAGCTGATTGCAGTCTGAAGCCTCTGCAGCCCTTAGCTGGAACAAACCCTTCTCCCCTTTATCTGTTTCTCTCAGGGATTTTCCACAGTGATGAGATCATACAGGGGGAGAAGGAAGTTGGGAGTAGAATAGAACAATGATCCCTGTATCGGCCTTGACAGACAGGAAACCTGAAAGGCAGCAAGGCTGTTGTAGGAGCTGAGAGTGAAGAGAGTGTGCTAATGCTAGAGAGGCCTGAGGAAAAGTTTGGGAAATGGGGGCAACCCCCTAAGATGGTAAGAGGGAGAAATGGGCAGAACAGAAAGGGAAACCTCTCAAATTTCCATTTTCATTTGCAAAACACAGGCATATTCTCACCTTCACATTTGTCACAGGTTGGGTGGCACCTCCCACACATCTGTGCGTGTTGATCTGCGTAGTAGTGCTCTGGGCAGGTGCGGTGACACTGTCCCTTGGAGCGTAGAAGAAAGAAAAACTTATCGCAAGACTGGCAGTCTGTAGGCCATGGGCCCCGGCATGTCTTGCAGCTCTTGTCACACTTCTCACACCGACCACTGGTGCTTTCTCCGTAGTATCTGAAACCAAGAGGGAGCGAAGATAGACACTGATGTCCTCAGTGTCTGAGGGGATTGGCAACTGGACACCAAAACCCAGGTGTGCACGCGTCCCATGTATAAAATGGCACAGTATCTCTACATTAACTCCACCTCCTCCTTTATGCTTTCAATTCTCTCTCAATGGTTCTCAGTGCATTATATGTATATAAATGCCACGGGAATAGTTGTTATGCTATATTGGCTCAGAAATAATGATAAGAAAAAACCCCAATGTGTTCAGCAGCAGATGCATTGTTTTTGAATAGTTCCAAGTATGGAAGCCAAGGATATGGAGGGCTGAATGGGCTCTGCTTGAACTAAGGGATGTGTCAGACAGGGTTCACTCACTGGCCTGGCCTCTTCACTCTCTTCACTCAACGTTCCTCATGGAATCATTGCCAAAAAGCTAACGAAGCTAGTGAATGTGGGTTCTCTTCCCTGTACACTGAGGGTTACAGCACTCCCAACCCTGGCTGTCTGTGAACATGGAGCTGGAAGCACCTTATAAGGCCAAAGTCACACACAGTGGTGGCCCAAAAGTTCTCTTCCATCACTGCCACTACCTGTGAGTCACACCCTGGGTGGAAGAGCTTTCCTTTCCTTTCATCATCATCATCATCATCATCACCATCATCATCATCATCATCACTACCATCATTTTGAATATACTGAATCTCCCATGCATAGTCAGACTGGACTTGAACTCTTGTTATAGTCCAGGCTGGCATCAAATTTCATAGCATCAAATTTGTCTCAGCCTTTCAAATGCTATAGGACTTGTTGGGAGCCGTGCAGCCTAGTTTCAGACCAGTGTATGAGTGCTTGTCCAATGAGTTTTCAGATGAGGCAAAAGCCCACGGGGACAGTCTCACTGGGCAAGGACCAGTGGACTTTAGGACATCGCAGAGTATACCGATGGGTAAGCCTGCATACCCTCTTCTTTCTTGTAATACTGATGATTCTCTTGGTGGTTTTAGTGTCATTTTGTCAATCATACATGGGACAGATGTGATCATTCCTGGAAACCCCATTTTTTTTTTCTCGAATAGTTTTCCCCTAAAATTCTTTGGGAGCTGATGCTTCTCTGCTTTCTTGTTCGGGTGCCAGCTGTCACTTCAGACCCTGGGAGCTGTTCTGATTCAGTGCTGACAGGATTGGAGGCAGATCACCCCCATTTCTGTAAATATGTTTTGAACAAGATTGTTGTCATTGAAAATGTGTGCCTATGTCAATCACCTTTTAGTTTTGTAAAGACAGGATGTACCTGGCTCAATATTTGGCCAAGCTATCAAAATGATAAGTGTTGTTTTGGTTTAAAGATGTTTTGATGTAAAAGTTGGGAAAAACATATTTGACATATTTGGTTTTGCTGGAGGTTGATGCTGGAGGATGGGAAAAACTTGTTTGTTCATATGAAAAAACATGTTTGTTTTTGATGTATAAGTAAAGGCAGCTGGAGCTATTTGGGACCGGCCACTTGTGTGAAACTCATCTGGTGGTTGGACAAGTCATTTCTTTGAGCCTGTGCCCCTTTCCCACCTGAGGACTTGACCCCAGGCTGCAACCAGACCATAGCAATGACTACAAGCCTGAGCCACTACAACCAACTCTAAAGACAATTTAAAATGTACCTCTGAATGGATCTTCTGATTTCTCAACTTAGAAACATTTTGAAATATGAAGTCACATGATTGATGCTGGTCTTTATAAATAGATGTAAATCCCTTTTGAAAGACTTTTGGAGAGTCAATATGCTAACAATAAGGACCATTCATTAAGCTCTGCTGTATGCCCAGTGATGCCCTAGGGACTTCAGAAACATTTCATCCCATTGACCATGAAAATGAGAGAGCAGAATATGATGGTTAGGAACTTAGGCTCTGGAACAAGTGTGGTTTCAAATCCCAGCAGTACCGCCTAATGAGCTGTGTACCCTTGGGTGGGTCACTCACTATCTCTGCGCCTCATATTCCTTACTTGTAACTTGGGGCTATTACTAGCTCTTCAATTGAACACAAGAAAGTTGTTATACTGGTGACCAGAACTCTATAAATAGTGTGTATTTGTGTTAGTTGTGGATTTTTGAATTCTCACAGCATACCTTCTGAGTTTATATTGTCATCCCAAATATTATAGATCCAAAAACACGACTTAGAACATTTAGAGAACATGCTTAGGGTCAAATGGGAGATGGTATGTAAAGCCTCATCTGTCAAAACCCAATGAAACACAACAGTGCGCTTGCTGCAGTTGAACAGATACCTTCCAAATCAGATCAAGGTCTTAAGGACATGGGCAGAGGTGGTGTGGCTCACATCTGTCTCTCTATGATCCTTGCCTGGCAACATCATGTCATCACTAATGCATACGGCTAGTACTTGCCCCAAATCACTGAAGAGTTGGTAGCACACATGAAAAACAAGAGAAGTTTTTTCTTCCAGGAACTGAATTTTCTTTTTTCATGAGAAGATACCAGGACAAAGACAAGCCTTTGAAGTCTAAAGTATGGGCTTTAACTCAGCTAATCCAGACACACAAGGTGCTCTTACACTAACCTGTGTGGACTATGTGAGTGAATGAATGAGATATGCAGAAACATGAGCCAATATATAGGAAATAAATGAAGCATGCAGACATCACTTAGGGCCGAAGAAAGGTGCTCATTGGGATGAAAGCATCCAGGGGAGGTTCTTTGGTTTGGGTCTGGAACCTCCCAGGGCCCTGGGTTACTGATTGGGAAAGAGTGAGTGGGTGGGTTTGTGGAATGCTGGGGAGGGCATGGCCCAGTCAAACTTTATTCCCAGAGGGTTTGCAACCAGTCCTGATATACACACCAGCAGTTGTTCTTAGCAGAGAAATAACCAAGTTCTTATTCATAAACTGCCTTTATTTTAGCATTTCATATCAGTGTCAAGGTTGCTTTTAGAACCAAAGCAGATTGTGGAGGTTGGGACATTTGTGGAGGTCTGTCAGGTTGCAGAGTCCATGGGGGTGCAAATGGAGATGGTAACTGAAGTTGTTCCCTTTGTGTGATCAGTGTCCCACTTGTACTGCTTAGGCTTTCACATTAACCCTGAATCCTATCATATCCCCAAACTGAAGCAAAAGAACCTCTACTAATGCATGCGGGTCATTCTGAGGGGAGGAGGGACCGCTCTGCATTGCAACCGCACATATCTGTGGATTGTCGGTGAGGCCAGGTCCTGAGGATGGTTAATCACTTGGTCTGATGGGACTATCTGGCTTATGTGTTCTCTCACTGGAACACACTGTTTCTCCCTTTTCTCGTCCTTCACTCATATTTGCTCCCTGCTAGCAGGGACGCTTTACTGTGGCGCTCCTTATTCTGAGCCCCCCTTTTCTCACAGGCAAATGGCTTGCCATCTGGAGTGGCTGCAGGATGAGGTGGTCCTTACCCGTCCCTGCATTGCAGCAAGCACTCTTTGCCCAGCTGGAACCAGCCAGGTCGGCAGGAGCGGCACTGCATGCTGTGTGGTCCTTCACAGGTCCTGCAGGAGCTGTGGCAGAGCACACACCGGCGGCTGTCCTTGTCAGTGTGGTATCCTTCTGGGCAGCTTTTCACACAGGTTGTATCTGTGGAAGAAGGAAAGAGTGTGTCTTGATAGCCTGACCTGTGGCTCCCACACATCCCCTCTTTGGGCAAGGAGGCATTGCATGAAGAGTGAGATGAGGTCCCATGGGCTGATTGACATCAGTGAAGACAGGGGTAGCGTGGACAGGCTACAGTAGGCAGAATGGAAAGTGCAGGCTGGGGGCTATGGCAGCTGATGGTTGTTGGGGTCCTCTGCTCTGGTTTTCTATCGTTGCTATAACGCTAACCACCAATTTGTGGTTTTAAGTCAGGAACTGATCATCTCACTACTACAAAGGCCAGAAATCTAAAATGTGTGTATAGAGCTGCATTCCTTTTAGAGGCTGTGGAGGGACCTGTTCCTCCCCTGTTCACTTTTAGAGGGCATCTGTGTTCATGAGCTCAGGAGCCCCTTCGCTCGAGGGTGGTACCTTCTCTGTCCCTCTGATCCCATCAACATACACCTACTTCTAATTCTGCTCTCATCAGACCCTTGTGATTATGTTGGTCTCATCTGTTTATGTCAGGATAATAGCCCCATGCCAAGATCTTTCATTAAGTACATCTACAAAGTCCCCTTTACCATATAAAATATATACCCGCAGGATTGAGAGATTAAGTTGTGACATCTTTAGGAAGAGCATAATTAGTCTATCACAGTCTTCTAAAAACTATCTTGTTCATAAATAGCCTGTTTCTGGTGGTGTGGGGCAGGAAGGGTCGAGTGTGAGAGAATCAGGCCAGGGCAAATCCCCTGCCCCTGCCTTTGGGAGCAGACTCTGTATCAAGGCTTAACTCTAAATTCTTTTACACTCCCAGATTAAGGGAAGACCTTCACTAATGAGATGGTTTTCTCTCTGTAAGAAGGTATCTGAAGTGACCCCAGATCGGTCATTACTAGAAGAGAATGTTCTAATGGGTGAGATTGTGTGAGAGATCCAGTCGGAAGGGCTATTTTTATGAGGAATAACTTCGAGAAAGGAAGTTTATTAACCTAAAATGGGCAAAGAAGACGGTGTTTCCAAGTGTTGCCTATTGTGAGAGGCCAGCATGGTATTGAGGACCGTGACCCTATATGTAGCAGGGGGGTTCCAATGCTCTTGTTGATGATATCTCATCAAGAGGGGGAGGCTGGCCACCTATTTTGACTGTGATTGTTTCCCTCTGAGCTCTATTCTGCTGACTGGAAGAACAATGCTGATATTTTCTGGGCTTCCATGTATTCATCTCTTTTTAATTAATTGATTGATTGATTAGTGTCTCATGTAGACTGGCCTCAAACTTCTTATAAAGCTAAAATAGCTGGGCGGTGGTGGTGCATGTCTTTAATCCCAGCACTTGGGAGGTAGAGGCAGGCAGATCTCTGTGAGTTTGAGGCCAGCCTGGTCTACAGAGTGAGTTCCAGGATAGCCAGGACTGTTTCACAGAGACACCCTGTCTTGAAAAACAAACAAACAAATGAAAAAAGCTAAGACTAGTCTTGAACTCCTGATCTTCCTGTCTTCACCCCACAATGCTGGAATTACAGGTATATGCCTCTGTGTCCTGCCTTTTCATGTTTTGGAAACAAGATCTTGCTCTATGTAACCCACACTGGCTTTGAACCTGAGATCCTCCTGTCTCAACCTCTCCAGTAGTAGGATTATAGGCATGTACCACCACACCTAGCCAAAATGATTAATTAACCAACAAATACTAAATCAAGAGGCAACTATGACAAAGAGTGGGCTGGCTATACAATTAGGGTGTGTGTGCACAGGCTACTCATTACTAGGGAGTCAATGAGAAACCGAATTATCTTGAGGAGAGGATCTACATGAATACTACTGATGAGAGGCAGGTGGATATCACACTACTTCAGACATGGCTCTCAATGATACAAGCTGCCTCTTTTGACTGAGAAAGCACACCCACCTTACAGTCATGAGGCAGCTTCTTGCCAACTCAAAAGGAAGAACAGGGACTGAATTATTTTAATGTGTCCACAGCATAAAGTATAGAGACAAGCTGTGTTCCAGACTGAAGGAGGATACAAGATATGAAAGGTTAATGCATGTAGACCTTATCCTAAACCCTGTCCTAAAGGGGAGCTGGGACCATTTAATATTAACAGTATATTTTAAAAATTTTAGACTTATTTATTTTATTTTATGTGTATTAATGTTTTGTCTGCCTATTTGTATGTGTACCACATGTGTGCCTGAACCCACAGAGGTCAGAAGAGGGCATCAGATCCCCTGGAAGTGGAGTTTCAATGATTGTGAGCCACTGTGGGTGCTGGGAATCAAACCTGAGTCTTCTGAAAGAGCAACAAGTGTTCTAAATCACTGAGCCATGGCTCATTGTACCAACGCGAATTTATTAGTACTGACAATGTCCTGTGTTATGAAGAAATTGTCCCTATGTTAGGAAACATAGAGCAAAATGTTCATGGGAAAGGGACTGAAATGTGTCTAGCTTATGTTTCAGTGTTTCAGAAAAAAGCTAGATTGTGGATTAGAAAATGCATGCACACGGGGAGTGGGGGTGATGGTTAGTCGTGGGGCAAGTGGGCAAAGGGCAGCGTGTTCCTTGGACCATCCCATCTTGTCTGTTTTCTGTAGGTATGAACAATGTTAATGAAATATAAAGAAAAATAAAAAAAAAGGACAGAAAAAAGTTAACAGCCACTGGGCATCAGGCATTATCCCCCGCAGGCTCAGAGAGAGAGAGAGAGAGAGAGAGAGAGAGAGATCACGGCTGGCCTTGGACATGTGCTATAACTCACTAAGAAGAAGAGTCTCTCCGGGGCAGGTGTAGCACTGGTCCTCGGCAGGCCCTGAGCAGCGGGAGCACTTCCTGTGACATGGCTGGCACCTGTGAGCGCCTTCGTCCCAGTACTCTACGGCCGCACACTCCTTGGGTGCTGTGCAGACCTCATGCACTTTTGTCAGGCCATCCTGACAGGTCTGGCAGGTCCAAGCTGATGAGCAGGATATACAGAACTCAGGGCAATCTGCAGGTATGGCAGCCAAGAAGAGGGTGGTGAGAGATGGTTAAGTCAGTGCTGTGGGATAATGTTTTTGTACACTGGTTTAATAAAACGCTTATTAGCCAGTAGCCAGGCAGGAAGTATAGACAAGATAATCAGACAAGGAGAATTCTGGGAAGAGGAAGGCTGAGTCAGGAGACACAAGCCTGCCGTCCAGGGAGCAGCATGTAATGGCACACAGGTAAAGCCACGGAAAATGTGGCGACATATAGATTAACAGAAATGGGCTGAGTTTAAGTGTAAGAGCTAGTCAGTAGGAAGCCTGAGCTAATGGCGGAGCAGTTTTAATTAATATAAGCCTCTGTGTGTTTACTTGGGTCTGAGTGGCTGCGGACTGAGCAGGACACAGGAAAACTCCAACTACAAGTCAGGGACACCCCTTTAGGAAATGAATTCCTTTCTCCTGGAGACTTCTAGTGCTTTGTGCCAAGGGTATGGGGACAGGGTCACCCAATACTATGAGCAAGGTCACATACCAGTATGTGGCCTTTCCACCATCAAAGTCCCCATTGCCATGGTCTTTCCCTCATCTCCTAGAATACCTCTAGCTGTTCACTAGTAAAGCAGTTGTTAGAATGTATTATAATTGCCCAACAGCAAAGGCCTCTTTGGTGCTCATTGCAAATGCACAGTGCTGATGTGAGAGGGCATGCATACGACAGGCAGTTGCTCGGCAGATGTGTTAGACAATCAATGAAGAACAGTTTACTCTTAGAGGTTCCAGTACTCATCATGCCCTCTACTTGGAATCCTATTTTTGCAGACATGTGCATGTTTCTTCCTACAGTTATTGCTTCCTCCCCTTCTTGGTATATTTCAGAACATCTCTTATATTTCAATTCCTTCTTGTTCCTCTTCCTACCCTCCCTTTGCTGTCTCACTTTTCTCCTGACTTGCTGTCCTTAGCATCTTTTTTTCTGAAGAGAACATGAGTTCTATGAGGGCAGGCCTTCTGTCTGCCCTGCTTTCCAGGCCTGGAGCAGCAAGCAACACACAGAAGGCCTTCCCTGCCTCAGCTTCCCCAGATGGATAGACGCATGGCTTTACTGTTACTATTACCATCTCATTCTCTTTGCATCATGGGATTGGTACCAAAGATGCTAAGTCACTCATCTAGAAGAGGATAGAATCAGCCAGATATGGTGACACACACTTGTAACCACAGTACTTGGGGGACTGGGCAAGAGGAAGGCTAGTTGACAGACAGTTTATGTAGCACAGCAAGATTCCATCTGGATGTTACAGGAGACAGACCAGGATGGGAATCTAGACCCTTAACAAATGCTCTTGCCAGTTCAGCCCCAGGGGCTCAGGAAAGGTGGAAAGTCACTGCAGGGCTTTAGAAAAGCCTGTCTCCTAGCATGCTTTCCTCTCTTCTTTTGAGAAGTGTTCTCATAATGGACAACTTATTTTTCTGTTTCCTGGCTACTAAAAAGAGATTAAGGAAGATCAATGTCCAGTTGAAAATTAAGGGGGCCAAGGAGCTGCAGACACTCTCTCCTTTCTTGTTTATTGTTTTGTGCAGTCCTAAGGGTTCCATGCAGGATCTGGGACAGGATGGGCAAGGGCTTTACTACTGTGTTGCTCCCCAGTTCCTGCAGTTCCCTCCTGGGTTGTGTAGTGACAGACGCTCCAAATGGGAGATGAAGGAGGAAGAGCTGAAGGGAAGGAGGGCAGTCGTGAGAGGAGAGAGGGAAGGGAGAAGAAAGGCAGGGAGAAAGTCCCCCATGAGATGTTTTAAGTGTATGGACTCATTGGTGACTTGAACCCTCAAGGAGAAACATCAGCTTAGAAGACCCTTTCAAAGCTCATCAGCTCTTAGAAACCTTTACATAGAGACTCTTTTTCAATGAGCATGTGCCACTAATTAGTAGGGCCATATGATCTGTAACTAGCTGGATTCACATACTCAAAGCTTATGAATGAATGATGCATTTAAAATGAACTCTTGCTGGGGCTGTGGTAGCACACATCTTTAATTCCAGAACTTGGTGGGGGGCAGGGGCCAGCAGATTTCTGTGAGTTTGAGGCCAGCCTGGTCTACAGAGCAAGTTCCTGGACAGCCAGGACACAGAAAAACCCCATCTCCCCCCCCCCACCAAGAAAACAACAACAACAAACTCTCATTCAAACTTGGCTTCCTTGAGCAGGAGGAAGGTTAAGGGTGTCCTGAGAGCTGTGGCTGGGTACTGTGACAGCCCTAGAGCATTCTTTATGTGGATAGGCTTCCCAGACTTCTTTGCTCAGTCATGCAGCCCAGAAATCCTTACCTTTGCATTCATCATTCTCTTCTTCTTTGTAAGTTCCCTCAGGGCACATATCCAAACACAGCCCATTGTAGAGAACCTTGGAAGTATCAGCACAGACCTTGCAGTCATCCTGCTTGGGACCATTGCACTCCAAACAGTTTTCATGGCAGGAGACACACTGGCGCAAGTCAGGATAGAAGTGTTTGGGACAGGACTTATTGCATGTGTCATCATACAGGAAGAAGCCAGGAATGCACTCTGAGGAAATGAGGAAGTAGCAGGTTATCCCCAGGGATTGGTGAGAAGAATTCATTGCCCTTGTGGTGGGCTAGCCCATTTCTCAGCTCTCTAAGCTTCTTGACCTAGGATAATATTTGCCCCTCCCTATCCAGCCAGGGTGCATTCCCAATATTTAACAATCTCTGCCTTGGGAGGGAAGGCCACACATGGTGGCCTGATTATGTGATCTTGGATTTGTGTGCTGATGTGGCCTGCACCTTTCAGGTACAAAGAGTTTCAGTGCTGTGGGAAACAGTGACGGTGGGGATGCTGGAGGCATTGCTCAAAGGTCTGGGAGAAATGAATGTCCACATATAGAAAAATGAAACTAGACCCATACTTATCACCATGTACACAAATCAGTTCCACATGGACCAAAGACCTCCATGTGAAACCAGGAAGGCTGGAGCTGCTAGAAGAAAACTGGCTGTACTGTACAATATGTTGGCTCAGGAAAGGACTTTCGGAAGAGGAATTCACTTGCCCAGCAATTAAGGCCAACAACTGACAAGTGGGACCTCATAAAACTCAAATGCTTCTGTATGCCAGAGGAAACAGTCAGCTGAATGAGGGGGAAGTCCACAGACGAGGAGAGAATCTTTGACAACTGTGCATTTGACAGAGGATGAATATCCAGAACATTCTAAGAGCTAAAAAAATTTAAAAAAAAAATCAAGAAAACAAAAGACCCAATTAAGAAAATGGGCTATAGATCTGAACAGAGAATTCTCAAAAGAAGAACTAAAAATGGCTAAGAAATACCTTTACACTCTTCAACATCCTTGGTCACCAGGGAGATGCAAACTAAGATTACTTGGAGATTTCATCTAAGATCAAGAAAACAACGGACAGCAAATGATGGCGAAGACATGGGGGAAGGATGGAAAGGGTACAGCCTCTATGAAAATCAATGTAGAGAATTCTCAAAAAGCTAAAAGCAGATCCCACTGTATGATCCAGCCATACCACTCCTCGGCATATGGCCAAAGGAGTCACTCTCCTACTCTACAGGTTCGTGCTCAGCCAGGTTCGCTGCTGTTCTATTCACAATAGCTAGGACATGGAACAGCCTAAATGTCCATCAACTGATGAGTAGATAATGAAAACATAATACATATACACACTGGAATACTATTGAGATGCAAAGAAAAGAAATTAAATTATGAAATTTGCAGGTAAATGGATAAAACCAGAAACTATTCTACTGAGCGAGAGAAACCAGACCCAGAAAGACAAATGCTGCATGTTCTTTCATATTCATGGTCTTTTTTCTGAATCTTTAGACTTCAGTACGTGACCCATAGGAGCTGCAGAAGCCAGGAAGGTTAGAAAGAGTCATGATGGTATAGGGGACAAGGGGCTTTAGAGAAGGGGCCAGAAGGACACAGGTGCTATGAAGGGGAAAATGGGGGTGGGGGTCTGAATTTGTGGGAGGGATGGAGAGAGGGAGGGAAGGCAATTTAGAGAGAGAAGAGGAGGAGCAAATATAAATACCACTAAGGATGTTTGAAAAAGCCATATGGAAACATTATTTTATAAGCTTTACTTTACATAGACACTATACACACAATAATAAGAGAGTCTGTTACTACCCATTATTCTCTCTCTTTCCATCTCTGTGTCTGTCTCTGTCTGTCTGTCTGTCTGTCTGTCTCTCCCTCTCTGTAGGTATGTGTAGCTTGAATGGAATTAAAGCACACTGAAGGGTAACTCTCCCCTCAAGAGCCATAAACTAACAGAAATCCCAGGTAAGGGAAATCTCTTTTCAAGTTGTTGGTCAGGGTTGTCTAAGAGACTCTCCAGTACCATATGGGCTATTGTTGCCTCCCAGAACTTGAAGGTTAGACCCTATTGCTGAAGACACCATACATTTTCGACTCATGACTGGGAGGATACAATCTGGAATTGATCCAGAAGCCTCCTCCTTGAGGACTATCTATCATAGTATCAGAAGGTCTTGTGCAAGTTGCCAAGGGAGAAAAGCAACCAATAGTCTTATTCAACCATAAAGCTGAACCACAACAACAACTAGCCCAGCAAGATATCCCCATGTGCAGTAGTGACATTATTATCTTGGGGGTAACCAAGGGCATAGCCAATAGCTGTCTAATTGGACTTAAGGCCTGTTCAATAGGAGGGAATTCATGCTTGGTATGGTAAATCTAGACAACTCCCTGTGGCTAGAGAGGTTATAGACCCTAGAGGAGAGCCTGTTACTGTTAT
The DNA here is from genome assembly GCA_902168405.1 of Peromyscus aztecus. Classification (NCBI taxonomy): domain Eukaryota; kingdom Metazoa; phylum Chordata; class Mammalia; order Rodentia; family Cricetidae; genus Peromyscus; species Peromyscus aztecus. The sequence continues at coordinate 45,299 of CABHPQ010169916.1, forward strand.
GTCCTAAACCAATATAATTTCTAACTACATTCTTTGTTTGTTTGTTTCTTTGTTTTTGAGACAAGGTCTCACTATGTGCATCTGGCTGTCCTGGAACTTACCATGCAGCTCAGGTTGACCTCGAACCCACAGAGATGCATCTGCTCTGCCTCCCAAGAGCTGGGATTAAAGGCATGCACCATTATGCCCAGCTTTCTCACTACATTCTAAGGACTACCCTCACAGATAAGTGTAGCTCTCACTGCACTTCTTGGAGAAGTTTCTTTTTGCATCAGATACTGTAGAGATCTACAATTGGTCAAAATGCAGAGAATAAGAGATCATGGGGTACTCAGCCCCAACTGGTACATCTATAGCACAACCCCTATACCCAAGGCTCAAGAACATTGAGAAAGAGGGGTGGAAAAAATGTAAGAGCCAGAGGACCAGGATATCTGCTGCTATAAAGGGTCTTCCAGATGTGACAGGGAGGCTATATCCACGAAATCTCAACAAAATGGTTGTGTAAACAAGGCCTACATACCGACACCACCATCCAACATATGAAAATGGACAGGGGAAATTTCACAACGTCCCACCCATGTATGAAGAACTACAGGCAATAGCTTGAGAGAGAGAGAGAGAGAGAGAGAGAGAGAGAGAGAGAGAGAGAGAGAATATATCAGTCTTTTCAAGGGATGAGCCCCTGATAAATTATTCAGTTCCATGTAGTCTGTCCTAAACACATGTACATAAGAACAACAGTAAATGGACTCAGCAGAATATACATGCACATATATGTGTGTGTTATAGACTACATATTATATATAGTATTATGTGTAGTATATATAGTCTATAGTAATTCTAGAAGAAGAGGTCATGGACTTGAGAGTGAATAGGAGAGGACACTGGAGGAGTTGGAAGGGGAAGAGGGAGGAGTAGAAATGTAAGTACACATTAGTCAATGTATGAAACTCTAAAAGAAAAATAGATTGGAAAGTATTCACCAATTTTTGAAACCATGTCAAGTGCTCCAAACTTGATTTCATAAGGCAGGAAGCTTGTAAATTGTTAGATTTGTTGATGTTTCATTCTTTGATAGGCTAGATCTTGAACAGATTTTAAATCATCATGAAGAATGCATTGCTGGTTACTTTGTGTTCCTTCTCTTCTTGGGGATGGGTTTGGGAAATCCTGTAGATCACACTAAGTGAATCCTTTGGATAGGACTGGATCTCCTTTTCTTGGGAGCTTGTTACAAAGAGAAAGGTCTGTTCAAGCCATAGCATTATCCTTCAGTTCAAAGTTGCCCAACTTAGTTTTTAAATTTACATTAAATGTATGTGTATATGTGTATGTATGTGGGATGTGCCCACTATGGAGCAAGTATGGAGGTCAGAGGACAATTTGCAGGAGTTGGTTCTCTCTTTCCAACATGTAGAAAGCACCTACTGCTCCATCCACATTTCTCCCTTATCTTTATAACTCTTTCTGTAATCACTTCTGTGATTCTTGTTTTTATATTTGAGACAGATCAGTCTCTCCTATAAGATCTTGAACTCAGAGTGGGTTTGAGGATCTTATCTGTAACTCAGTGCCTTGGATAATACTACATACGAACTGGAGTTCTCTGAAAAAAAAAAAAAAGCAGCAGCTGTGTTGAAGATTCTACAAGACTGGCTGACTGATTAGGATTGTAGAATGTTGGAATGGTATAGATCCCGAATCAAATGATCTTGGTTCATTGCCCACCTCTGTGTTGAACCTGTGACTGTCAGGTAAATTCTTTTGGAATGTGTAAACTTAACAGACCATTAACTTCTACCACCCCCAAAGCTACAATTGTCATCGGGTGGTATGTGAAGCCCATAGCAGAGATTTCCTCACTGTGCTGTGTCCCACCTAACTGGTCATTACCACCAATGCTTTGGAAAGAGCCTTGATTCATGACTTCCTTTTGCTCTGACTAGGAAAATATCATGAACCTGTCACATTAGAACATGGCATGTAGGGTAACCTGAATCTATGCTCTTAGGCAATGGTCATCCATATTTGTCCCCAGAATAAATGTCTCTTATGCCCTTTGAGGTGAGAGTTGAGTACATCTGTAATAACACTTGTTTGTCTTAGCTTACAGAGTCCACAAGGAAAGGAGTATATATATCTCACCCTCCACTTCCTCAATGATAGGCCAACCGATGGTGAATTTCACTGAAGGTGGAGATTGATTCTTTTGGTTCTCAGACAGTGGCCCCAGCCAGTGGCTCCTCAGGGCCAGGGTCTCTTTGGGATTGTGAGAATGTTTTTGGTTTGTTTGTTAGTTTTCTATCAAAGATGACTAGTCTACCAAAGGCCAATATTCCATCAATCTCCCTCACCCTGTAAAACTTTTATGCAAAGGAATTCAAATCTTTTTCTCTTCTCCACCTCGTAAAGCTTTTGCTTATGAAGAGCTGCCCCACGCCTCCTCCACATTCCTCAAAATTGATGGTCCAGAGAGGCCAACCACTTGTCTCACCCCTTTCATTTTTTTTCCTGCAAATTCTTTTAAAACTACCCAACTGTGAAAGACTTGGGCAGGACCCCAGCCAATGAGGGAAAGACACAATACTCCTACATTAGGATAAAAACCTATCAGATTTCCTGCTTGGTGCGCTTGCTAGACCAGCTTGGGTCATAGCACAAGCTTTTTGCGAAAAGAAATTGCCTCGGCAGTTTCCTTTCTTTTTGTTCACGTGTTTCTTTGTGCAAGAGAGAGACTTCTTTTCCATCAGGATGCTTCCAGGTACCTTTGCAAATTTTCTCATGGATGCAGTCCTGGCACATTTCTGGACAGTGCTTGCAGACTCCGTCCATAGCCACATGCTTTTCAGGGCAAGTTTCCCGGCACACTCCACCATCTAGGACAAAGTCTCCTTCACAAGAGTGACAGTTGGTAGCATTTCCTTCACATGTTCTGCAAGGGGAGCTACAGTGTTCACAAACACCATCATTTGCATAGAAGCCCCTATGGGAAGAAGGGAGATTGCAATTAGACCAACTAGAGATGACTCTCAGCTGCTGACAAAGGGATTCAGACTAAAAGGAAAGGTTGCTGCTCTTGTCAATCAAAATGAACCTACAAGCCTCACTGAGAGAAGGTTCTGAAAAGAATGTCTAGAAAAATAGAATGAAAGGGGTGGGCATCTTCCTTGGGAAGTTGGTTTGTTTAAAGCAATTGAATTTGTCTAAAACTTTGTCATTTGTCTGATTTCTTATTTATCCCCAAATTGTAATTGTCTTTTTTTCTCTGTTAGAGATTTAATTTACAACAGAAAATATTTTAATTCATAAACACACACACAGATATGTTAATAGAGATTTCAAACCAGGTTTGACTCTGGAGACAGCTTTTGGTGACTGTCATTTAAGGGATCTAGGACTATATATTTTTTATATTATATTTTATTTGTGTGCATTATAGTATAGTATATATGTGCTCCTGTGTACACACCTGTGCATGTATGTGTAGAAGCCAATGATTGACGTTGGGGGCCTTTCTCTATCATTGTTCATCTTATTTTTGAGACAGGATCTCTCTTTCTGAATCTGGGGTTCATCACTTTTGCTAGACTGGCAGGCTGGAGGGCTCTGAAGATTCCCCTGTCTCTGCTCCCTCAGTACCAAGATTATAGGTGTTCATCATAGAACCTGGCATTTATGTGGGTGCTGGGGATCAAATTCAGGTCCTCTTGTTTGTACAGAAAGCACTTTATCTACTAGTATTTATCATTATTATTAATTATTATTATTATTGACAGGGTCTCTCAATATGTAGCTCTCGCTGTGCTGGAACTCACTATGTAGACCAGGCTGGCTTTGAACTCACAGAGATCCACCACAAAAGAGCTGGGAACAGACAATAGTGACTACGTGAGGAACATGAAGACTATTTCAGTTCCAAGGCAGCACAGGCTAGAGGGGAACAGTGACTGTGGAAGTTCATCTCTAACCCTCACTTCTGTTTTATGATATGTGTGCTACTGGTTGTGCCACTCCCAGAAAACAATAGCCTTCATGTGAGAGTTTATGGAGTGGTATGTCTGAAATTCTTAGCACAGTGGCTGGGCACCACACGTAGTAAAAATATATGGCTGTTTCTAAAGAATTTCTTCATCCCCCTGGTGTGTGTATGGGGGTGATGTTGTACCACTTTGCTTTTGTTCCTGGATGAATATGCCATTGACTGGTATAAACTTGACCTACTAGACTAAGGATTCTGTAGGGTCCCACTCCATGCAGCATATCCACTTTGTTGTGATATGCACTTGTCCATAAACAGCTGTTTCTGTTATGAGATTGGTTGTTGTTGGTTTTACAGTGCTCATGTTCAAATAACTTTATATAGAAGGCTAATGCTAGCCATCATCCTCAAGGAGCAATTCACCCCAAACTGAAATCTTCCATCCCCAAGGGAAGCTCCTTGAGATTCAGGAGGTTTGAAAAGAGAATAATTAAAATCCAGGAAGTAAGCAATTCAGAAGTCTCAGGAAGTCCCTGAAATTGACTAAAAATACAAGGTTCCCCCCCCCCCACCCCAGTTACACAAACAATAAGGCCCTGCTGAGGAAATAAGACTGTTCAACCTGCTTAGCTGCGTATAAGTTGTGCAGAGAGCTCCAGGATTCCAGGTTTCATGAGTTATCACCCATCCTGGGGTGAGTTTTTCGTAATACAGCTCCCTTTGCGTTGTCCCTGCTCCTGTAAGTAACCTCAAAAAACTTATTATCCCCCAAGTTGGATTTTTTGTAGTGTCATATTTTGGTCTGTCATTGGTTCCCTATCTGGGGTGATTAGACAATTGTTTGTGTCTCCCCAGGAATAGTGCCCAGTAAAGGATTAATTCAGTACAATAAGATATTTTGAGATCACACCCATATAACATATTACATTATACTGCTATAATAGCTCTATTTTATCAATCTCTCACTATGATTAATTTATAAGCCAAGCTTTATCATGGGTATAAAATAATAGATCACTCACACCTAGGGTTTGGTACTATGCAGTCTTTTTTTTTTTTTTTTTTTTTTTTTGCCCAGGTTTCTCTGTGTAGCCTTGGCTGTCCTGGAACTTGCTCTGTAGACCAGGCTGGCCTTGACCTCAGAGAGATCTACCTGCCTCTGCCTGCAGAGTGCTGGGGTTAAAGGTGTGCGCCACTGCTGCCCCAGTACTATACAGTTTTAGGCATCCCTCGGAATGCTCCAAAGATAAGGGCAGATGACAGCTCTTCATCCTTCTTGTTAGAGATGGCTTTAGAAAGTGATGTGCCTGGATGACGGCATTGGAAGGAAATTCGAGGAAAGGAGGGAGGGAAAGAAAGGGGGCAGTCACTCCTTAAGCTGCTTGTCACTGCGTGGGGAGGTGATGCTTGTAGCTGAGGCAGACAATGCAAACCGAGGCTCTTCCGGGCTAGCCATGGAAGGCAGCCAAGGAAGGAACAAGAAGAAAATGGAAATAAGGGGCTTCTGGTGAGCCTGGTGCCACCAAAGTTGCCAGTGTGAGGCTCCGTGTAGGAGAATAGTCATTTTAGCCCAGTCATTTTGATCCAAATTGTGTTATGTCTTATTAAGTGGTCTGCCATTCTCTTCCCTCACAGGTCAATCCTGTTGGTAGGAGACTAAAGGGATTTTAAGTTAGAGGGCTGAGCAAACCATAGCAATCGATATATAAGTAGCTACCATTACTATTTATAATTAATAACTCATCTACTTGACAGTTTAGAAGAGGCTCATATCACAACTCTGTATTCATTATGCCGAAGATAACTGAGAAAATTCAATTACTGAAACAAGGTGGGAAAAGAATAGCCAGGCACCACACAAACATATTTTGGTCAATGAGGAGCCTCATGCGTGATGCTCCACACCACATAGACCCTGTGCGTAGGAGGCTACAGTATTCAGATTTGTTTAAGAGCAATATGCCACTCACCCACTGATGAGATTGCCTAATGATGCTTTTCTAAAAACACATCCCTCATGGCTGTGACATGCAGGTCACATGACTCCTGTCACAGGAACAAGAATACGTGTGTTGACACTGGCCTTCTGTAAGTTTTGGCCGCTGTGGGCCCACAGGGATGTCACAGTCGACAAATATCATTTATGTGGGTGCTCTGACTGTACAGAGAGAGTTCTATGAAGAGGAAGGAGCTGCTCCCAGGTGCTGTGGAGAATGAGCAGGAGCAGGACGTCAGAGGGAGGAAGGGGACACTTACTCTGGGCATCCATGGTAGCACCTGCCCTCATGGAGGAACAGAAGGTTGTCCGGCTGACTCAGGCACTTTTGGCAAAGGTCAGGTCCAGAGCAAGAGGCGCAGTCCTCAGCACAGGTTTCACAGCTGCTACTCCTCACTGAGGGCCAAGTGCCTTGGGGACAGGAAGGGACACAGGCCTGCATCCACAGGTATGTACCTAAAAATCAGGGCACAAGGGCAGAGAACAGGTGTCATGGTCTGTCCTGATATCACACACATTATCCTGAGGACTGACATCCATAGAGGCTTTACATTTTTCTTCCTTCCTTTCTTTCTTTCTTTCTTTCTTTCTTTCTTTCTTTCTTTCTTTCTTTCTTTCTTTCTTTCTTTCTTTCTTTCTTTCTTTCTTTCTTTCTTTCTTCCTTCCTTCCTTCCTTCCTTCCTTCCTTCCTTCCTTCCTTCCTTTCTTTCTTTTCTTTTCTTTTTTTAAAGCTTTTTCAAAGTTCAGGTATTTGAACACTATTTCAGGCTTGCAAAAATATTTATTTATTTTTATTTTATTAATCCTTTAGATTCGTTCAATCTTTGGGAAGGAAATTGGCCGCAGGGGACTTTGCCCTGCTGTTTTTATACAGTCTGACATCAGATTCTGTTCACCACAGGGCTTCCCTTTGTCCTGTTGATCAGCCCTGTCATCTAGGCAGTCACATGGGAGCCACTCCATGGGGGTCCCCTTTCCTGCCCCCCACCCCCCAATCAGTGATGGATGAGCCTGACATGGCAGCGAACTTTCCAGACATCTTCCACTTCAACACATGCTCCATTTCTATGCGTGCTTAATCGGAAAGGATGGTATTGTTATTCTAAAAACCAAATGTGGGCTGGTGAGCTGGTTCAGCAGGTAAAGGTGCTTGCTGCCAAACCTTAGTAACTGAATGGAAGCCCTGGGAACCACAGGGTGGAAGGAGAGAAGCCAACTCCTGCAAGCTGTCCTCTGACCTCCACATGTATGCTGTGGCATGTTCACACTCACACTCATAAATGAATGATGTATGCTGTGGCATGTTCATACTCACACTCATAAATAAATGGATGCAATACATTTTAAAAAATTAAGAGGTCAGGGAGAGCTCAGTAAAATGTTTAACATGCCAAAGGTAAGACTATGAGTCTGAGCCCCAGAACCCACGTAAAAAGCTGGGTACAGTGGCGAGTGTTTGTAATCCCAGGACCAGGGACATAGAGAAAGGAAGATCCTGTGCTTACTGGCCAGCCCACCAGCTTAGCTGAACTGGTGAGCCCCAGGCCAATGAGAGACCTATCTGAAACACAACAAAATAAAACTTTAACTTGGAAGGTCATCTTGAGGAACAACACTCAGATTTGGCCTCCAGTCTCCACACGTATGTCCACACATGTGCACATGTACTGTTGTACAACACACACACACACACACACACACACACACACACAGAGTACAAAAATGAAAAAAATGATATAAAAAAATAGGGTCAGATGTGTGGTGATGCATGACTTTAATCCCAGCACTTGGGATGCTGAGACATGCAGATATCTATGAGTTTGAGGCCAGCCTTTGCTACATAGTAAGCTCAAAGCTAACCTGAGCTACACAGTAAGATAGTTTCAATAAACAAATATATGAAGAATGTAAAATAATAATAAAATTTAAAACCATCTTAACTAAAATTCTAAAACATCTTGTTTCAGCGTCTGGGTGTAGACGCTTATGTGCTTCCAGCCTTGACGCAACATCTACCATCTTAAATGCATCCCGTCAGCTCTCTCTACAACGGACCCTTACTCGGGGCTTTAGCCAAAGTCCCAGGGGCTTGAGGTCAGGCCTGAATACTAAGTCAAAACTGTAGAAGGGAAGGTTTCAAAGTTGTAAAAACCTTTATTACCGTGTATTGTTTTCCATTTTATTATTAACTGCTAATATTCTCCTATTGTGTCTGACTCGTAAATTCAGGTTTGTCATAGGAAGTATGTGTAGGAAAAACAGTACACAAAAGATTTAGTTCTACTGTGGTTTCGCATATTCATGGATGTTACTGGAACCCACTGCCAGGGAATATAAAGGGTTGATGGTGTTAATAACATTGTAATTCACACGCGACTCTTCTAATGATAATTTTTATTATTTTATTTTTATTTTTTTTTGTTTTTGAGGCAGGGTTTCTCTGTGTAGCTTTTGGTGCCTGTCCTGGAACACACTTTGTAGACCAGGCTGGCCTTGAACCCCCAGAGATTCACCTGCCTCTGCCTCCTGAGTGCTGGGATTAAAGGCATGCGCCACCGCCAACTGGCTAATGATAATTCTTAAAAGTGTACTTTTTATTTTGTTTTTAATCATGTCTGCATGTGTGTCTGTGTGTAAATGTACTAGTGCAGGTACCCATAAAGGCCACCTGGATCGGATCCTTAGGAACCGGAGTTACAGGTGGTTGTGGATGCTGGGAACTGAACTCAGGCTCTCTGCAAGAGCAGTATGTGTTCTTACCCACGGCACTGGGTCATCTCTTCAGCCCCTAGTGATATTTTTTTGTGGGAGCATAGCACTGTATAGACAGTCTGTCATGAGGAAGTTATCTATGCCCAGTGTTTCCATAAAAAAGGTAAGATTTAGGAAACGGCCTGTTCTGTTCCTACCCTTCCCTCCCAAGCCTAGCACTAAATGCAGAATCGATGAAGAAGATGACAGTGTGTTCATCCTCACACTTCTCCTTGACCTCAAATTTACTTGTCTGTAACTGTGAAGTACCCACTGATTCCTGTAAATTCTGTGGCCAAGTCAACCCAAGGCTTCACCATGCTTTTAGAGTAAGAAGCATTTCTTTGTCCCAGGAGGCCCATTTTGATTACTAGTCACTGTTTTGCGGTGTGTGTCCCCAGAAGCCTCTGTGATACGAGGCTGTGATGGGACTAGATCAATACTGTACCAATGTGCAAGCATGATGATGGTGCATGTGTTCAGATTCCATCGCCTCCCCCCCCCCCCCACTGACCTGTTGGACATGAAGTGCAGAGAGTTGCAGATCCATTGCAGGTCTTACAAGAAGAATGGCAAGGTTGATATTGCTTCGTTGCATCTGTATGGGCAAGAGACACGTCAGACTTGGCCTTGTCGTATAATGTCACAGTATTGGAGAAGGCCTCACCGTAACTCAGCTCCTCTTCTCAATTTTACACTAGTTAACTGCTGGCTGCTACCCACTGCTACAATGTAGAATTTATTCGTTCCTTTTTCTTACTCTTTCCTTGGAAACCGATTATCAAGATTTCCCTTGTGCCAGAAAATGTATATCTTACAGGACAGTCCTATGAGCTAACAAATCATGCTGCTTTCACCAGTTCGGACCATGTAGGTGAATGTCTGTGTGTCTGTGTGTTCATATGTTCCTGTATTTGCACTCTCCCTCTGAGAGCATCTGAAGGCAAGCATTTCCAGGAAGCCACCTCAGAAAACTCCTGGGACAGTTTTTTATACACACAGGGCAGCCTCATCCGCCCCACTCGTACTCATGGAGATCTTTGCAGCATACCGCCCCCAGGACAGTCTAGCTCCTGTGGTCCTCTAATGGCCCTGACCCCTTCCCCTCTGCCTTCTTCCTCTCTTTCGTGACCCTCTTCTCCAAGGAGTCTGGAAGATGGCTCTCTACTCACACCTGCCATCGGATCCCAGCTGTGCAGCTTATGGGTAGGGTAACCATGGATACAGTAATTAAAGTCTCAGAGTCCTGCTCTCCACATCTCTAAAATGACAGAAAATGGTTCCTCCCTTGTAGAACTGTGAAGCTCAGTGAGAGAGTGTGTGTCCTGCTTAATGCTGACAGTGTGTGAAGTGCTTAACATGGGGACTTAGTAACAGATCTCCACCCTCTCCCTTTCTTTCTCTCAATCATTCTTCCACCCTATTTCTGAGGCCACTGGGACGGGGACCAGGGGACGGGCCTGATTTCTATGGTGTCGCTTAGGATTAATTATAAAGCCACTGAGCCTTGTTGGGGACAAGACTAGGGTGGCGTACAGACAGGTAGAGAGATATGATTGATGTGCATACAAGTGTGCAATATGCACATGTGATGTACACAGCAGCATGCACACACACACACACACACACACACACACACACACACACACACACACAATGCATGTATGTCTGATGGCTGCCCAAGCTGCCACACGGATCGGCAATAGCAGTTGTCACAAAGGTCCACAGGCCTCTTCTGCCCCTGCGGCCTTTCCACCTGGAGACAGCACTTGACCATAAGAAGAGGCAGAGGGAAGGCAGCAGCATGCTTCGGTGCTCAGAGTGACATTCATTCGTGGGCCCTGCAAAACTATGCTGTCTGGCCACAAGCTGATTCTGTAGACTTTCTCATTTTATATTAAAGTGTCTTATTCACAAAGATATGAGTTTTATTTTTTAATACATTTGTGAAATGCAATGGATATCCACACTAGTATATTTGTAATTATATATATTTAACATTCTGGCCATTTTGCTGTTTTACTGCATAAACTTTATATAAAATCCGGCAATGTCTCCTTATGTCCAGCAGAGGGAGCTCTGACCAAGCAGTTCACAGT
>CABHPQ010169917.1:0-46707 GCA_902168405.1 Peromyscus aztecus
TCTTGGCCTGGGCACATGAATAGAATGTATTTCCCAGCCTCCTTTGCAGTAAGTGTGACATGTGGTTGAATTCTAGCCGATAGAATCTGATCAGAAGTGGGGCCTTGATTCTAGACTGAAGATTTTTATAAGTCTCTACACTTTGCCCACGGCCACATTTCGGCTACCACAGCACTTAAAAATGATTGGCCTTTATCTTGATTGTAATGGAGGTTCAGGCACTCTGCGAAGCCTGATCTCAGGGACACATATAATCAGAATTACGAGTAAATTCCTTAGTAGTTGGTAGGAAATAGATTACAGGGTAGATTACAGGAGATGGCTAAGAGGGTCAGAGAGACCAACTAGCAGGGTATTACAGAAACTTAGGCGAAAATTGAGAGACGCTTCTAAATTAAACATTTCCGTTGTGAGGAGGAAGCTGATTTAATGCTGTGTTTCCAGGGCTCAGTTAACTAAGGTGACTGAGAGGCCGGTGAAGTCAGAGGTGATAGTGTTGTCTGTACTCAGCAACTCACGGGGTGCCGCCAAGAACAAAGGCTCCCAGCGCTTCCTTCCGTTTCCTCTTCATTCATTTCTCTTTTTCTCTGGTCCAAGTCAGCACACATTGTTCAAACACCAGGATAGCTTCTGGAACACAACACAAAGAAGACAACATGCAAGAAAATCCAAGATCGTCTGATTTCCCATCACCTCCAAATCATAGTCCAACAACACCCAAAAGTTTTCTACAAGTATCCCTTTGCAGGGACTCCATGATTAGCCATTGGAAGGCCTCTTGCTGGAGAAACAAATGTTAATGAAAGAAAGTATGCAACACAAAGAGGGTGTTTCAGATAAGGATTGGTCAGACTAGAAAAAAAGAAAAGACAAAAGAGGCTGTAGGGGTGTTAAAGACAATGGCTTCCAGGAGATGGGTCAGCCCAATGAGGAAAAAAATGAATACATATGCATTTATTAATATATTAATATCTCAAAAAGTATGTTAATCTCTAGAACTTAATATTTGATTTTTTTGATGATGAGTTTGTGAGTCCTACAAAAACTGTCCAGAATTTTGGGGAAAACTACAAGCCCTATGTATCACTTGACAAAACCGATATGAGAAAGTGGTAAATATTTCTGTAGTTAAGAGATATTTTAGCTGTGACTATGAGGAGAGGAAATTTTTAAAAAATACTTTAATGTCTCATAGTGTTATTGGTAGACGGAAAAATGGCCCATTGTTTAAAGATAAAATGTAGTGTTGGATTAAAAAGGGAAACATCTGCCAATAGAAACAGCAATGAAAACTGGCTGGGAAAATAAGAGTCGAGCTGTGCCGTTCCTCTGGTGAGTAAGGCTTGCACAGAAGAGCTGGCAAAATAGTTCTTATTCAACCATCTTATGGAGTCCTACATAAACCATTGGAAAATGAAAACATTTTATTGCCTTACCAGGGGGGATGTACATTTCTCTTCACCCTCAACATTCTGCAAATACATACAGAGCTCTTAGCGGAACAATATGAAACCATGAACGGATGCCTCCGTGTGTGGGCGAGATGGCAGCTAGTCATGAACCCAGGTTCTGTATAATGAATGCCCAGTCCTCGCTGGCAATTCTTCTTAAAATGAGATGGATATATCCCACTGATTCAAAATAAAAATGGCTTCCAAAGGGAAACAAAAATTGAACTGACATCCTCTCTATAACATGCTTTTAACATAAACTGACTGTCATGTTCAACACACACACAAAAATATGTATGCAAAAAGTGAAAGTTCCAGCAAAGAGAGCCACTGTGTGGAGCCACCTGCCTGAAGATGTGGCATTACCAACGCACCTAAGATTTAATAATGTGTTCTCAATTCCTTGTGTTCAAGTCTATCATAATTCAAGTTTCTACATTGTAACTTCTTTCCAAGCTATCATTTACTAACCTCTCTCAATCTACTTATTAAATTTAGAGGTCAGTTACCAACACTAATGAGCAAGCCACCCCAACGATGACCATGACTTATACCAGTAACGCTTAGGTATCACACCTTTTGCCAACATCTGTCCAGAAGTGAAGACTGGGCGTCTACAAACAGCTCGAGCAGCTAATGTTGCTGTGATTCTACAGTCTCGCCGAAGGAAAGTCTTACTCAGTACAAGTTACCCAAAGAACCAGCTGAAGGCAGACTGGGCCCTGTCTGGGTCTTTCACCACAGAGATGTATGAAAGTTATTCTGCACTGAGTGAGAAGCAGTCACAGCCTGGGTCTGGGAGGGGCAGATGCCTGATGGGTGTGGGAGAAATACAGTCTTCATCACAAACTTTATTTTTCAAAAAAAAAAACCCTAAACTTTCCAAAGGGCAATGAGCATGGCTAAAACCGCAACCTAGATTCTATGCTTGGAGCCTATAGTGTGGTCTGGACAAAGGCATGTAGCCCGGTAGATGTTCTGAGAGCTGACTTTCAAACTTTGAGTTAGCAGTGAATGCTGGAAGCAAAGCCAGTAAGATCACCCCAAATTACATAACCTACAGGTAACCACCGCTAACATTCTGGGGGGAGTTTCTCTCTAATTTTTTCCTCATTTCATACTGTTAACTTAACGCATTTCCCAATTCAATTAGTGTATTTGTCCACCAACATTGCTTTAAGTGCAGAATGCCTATTTTTATGACTGTTTTGTACTTGGTTTAGTTATCTCTGCTTCTACTGAGTATTTGGGTCAACCACACCCAGGAGTGTGGATCTTCTCCGGTCTTTTACCTTTGACTTTGTGGCTGGATTGAAACTGTGCTCCTTGTGGAGCGCGCATAGTCAGGTCTTCCATTTGAACCCAGTCTGCTCCTGTGGCCGAACCTCTGTGTGCTGCTGTGTTAGTATAAAGTGGAGTCACCTCACTCATCCTGTCTTATCCCGTGTTACTTTGTAGCTCTTACTCTTTTTTCTTGCCATACCTAGTAGCTGTGTCGTAGAAGATGTTTTTTATTCATCCCAGGCTCTGTCATATTTTTACATGCTATAAGGACCTTCGGACACTCCTCTGTCTCTGACACTGGTCTATTTTTTCATACGTTTGGTCCCATGTGTGCCTCAAACTCCACACGCGTCATCAATTTTCTTTAGACAAATATATTTTAAAAAGAGTTAATAACAAAAAAAGACATAAACACTGTTCTAATCCCCTGGTGCCATCTCTTGTGTTCTGAGTTTAGGCTCCTTTGGTACGCTGCCGGCTTCCATCCGTTATCACTCTCCTTTGATGGAAAGGGTTTGCTCCAGTATTCCATGGAGTGTTGGTCTGATTTTTTTTTTAACTCTGTGATTTTTCCCCCCCATTTTATTCATTTGTTTTTCAGTGCTGGGCCCGAACCCAGGACACTGTGGCGTGAATGCTAGGGAAATGCTCCACCACTAAGTCATACCTCCAGTCTGTACTAGGTTTTCGAAGGATAATTTCACTGGGTCTAGGCTTCTAGGTTGATGGCTTTGTTTTGTTTGTTGTTGTTGCTGCTGTTCATTCTGTTCCTCCGTACTCCTCTTCCTTCCTCCTCCATCTCCTCCCTCCCTTTCTTCCTCCTCCTTGATCCGGGAATTGAACCCAGGGCCTCACACAGTCTAGACATGCTCCATTTCCTCGTTCAGTGTGTTAAACAGAGTGCTCTGCTTTGGATTATTTCTGGTGAGAAATCTGCCGTCCTCCACCTTGTTCCTCTGTGTACTTTGTATCTTTCCTCTGGCTGCTTCCAAGACAGATCTTACCATTTGTGCCCAGCAATCTGGTTATGATTTACCTTGTGTTTTTCTTCATGTTCTTGTGCTGGGGTATCCAGTTACTCTGATACATAAGTATATAGTTTGATCAAATATGGACATTTTTCAAACACTGATTTCCAAGTTCTCTGTGCTTTCTCCTCCTACGAAAATAGAAATTTTAGGGGTGAGGTGGGGTGGAGGACAAACATATCCAATAGTCTGCTGGTGCTTTCTTTTGTGTTGGAAAAAAAATTCTTTCCTCTCTGGACCTCATTCTGAATGCTTTCTTTGCTATCCTTCAAGTTTAATAATTCTTCCTCATTGCAGGTGGCCAAAACAACGTCAGAGTTTTGTGGCTTAAGTAGCAGAGGTCTTACAATAGCGTTGGAGGCTAGAAGACCACTGTGGCTCCATAAGGGCCTTCTCCTGCTTTCTCTCTGTGTTCTCACATGCAGAGTGAGGGATCTTTTGCCCCCTCTTTTTTTTTTTATAAGGACCCCTCCCCTTGTAGCCTCTTCTAATCCTAATTACTCCCCATATCCACACACACAAAGCCTTCCTCTCAAATACTATCACATTGTGGACTAGGGCCTCAATGAGTGAATTTTGGAAGGGATGTGATCCAGTCTACAATATTAATCTTTTCTTGGGTTATCTAGTCTACTGTTAATCTTATTTCATTTGTGTTAGTCGGGGTTCTCAAGCGGAACAGAACCAATAGAATGGGTGAAAAACATAAAGAATGTGTTAAGTAAGCGTTCATCAAAATCACATCAGTTGTCTCACATATGAGTGGCTGAGAATACTGTAGTTCACTCAGTCTTTGAGACTGGAGGTCTAGAGTCTGAGGAACCCCACAATCTCTGTCTCACACTGAAGAGGCCAAGGAGTCATGCCCCCTCAGGCCACAAGACTGGGTACCTCAGCAGTCCCAGTCTAATGTCACAAACCAGGAGGGTTCCTGGGGAGCCACTGGCCCTCAGTCAATGATGGAAGCCTAGAAAGACTGGTTCTAAGCATCAAAGAAATCATCACTGTCACCAACCGGATAAATCAACTCAGTGACAGAAGATGTAAGGCCAAGTGAGCAAAAGGCACTGTAGACATTGTAGGTTTTAAGAAGCTCAACAACAACAACAACAAAAAAGTCTTTATCTTTTCATGCTGAATCTCTTCTACAGTGACTTATCTTATGGAATATAGTCACAATGACTTTTAACATACTTGTCTACTGTGCTCTGTCATTACTGTCATTTCTAGGCTGATACAATTGAGTTTTTATCAGTAGAAATCCTATTGTGTTGCTTTTTAATAAGCTCTAATTGATCAACAGACAACATGATTTTGAATTTGTAAGGAACTGGATATTTCTGTATTCCTTCCTACGTATATTCTTGAGCTTTGGTTTTGAAGAACAATTAGGTTATTCGAAAACTGCTTTCAGGTGTTGCTTTTGTTGTGAAGAAGTCCTACCGGTGTTTAGTCTAGATCTAACTTTCTCCAAGTATTGAGCTGTTTTTACTGTATCATTCTATGGAGGCAAACTCTCCCCGGTTCTCCACTTAAGGCTCCCTTGATTCTGAGGATTCCTACTCTAGCTTGGTGGAACATGAACTAGGCCTAGATGTGTGTGCTGCCCATCCCTACAACATGCTGGATGGATTTCCTCCTTATTTTAAGTAATGCCTTCGATGAAGTCCCTGCTTGATGCTCACTGCTGACTTAGGGGTGCAGGAATGCTCTCTGGGGATCTCTAGAGTTCTCCGAGCTACTCTCTCCTCTCCAGTAATAACCTGACCTTGCTGTGATCCTGCCTTCAGTCCCTCAGCTCAGACAGATACCTCGACCCCTCTCTACTTCCCTTCTGTACGTCAATTCCTGAGTTTTTCATCAGGCAGCTGGTTGTCAGTCACGGTCACCCTCACCTCACTTTTTTTTCCAGTTTTCAAAGATCACTGTCCTTTGTTTCCTGAGATTGTTCAGCAACAGAACCATGGTGAATACACTCCTGGGAATACACTTTTCTGCAAATAGATTAAGTCTATGCCTCCAAACGCTCTTTAAAAAGTGGCTAAATATAAAATCATCACATTAATCAGCAAGTTCATCTCTTCATCTAATCAATAATCACTTAATGTATGCCAAATTATAGATAGAAGAAATGTCATCCAATATTTAATATGAGCCATAAAATAGCATTAATTAATATATGCCCCCCCAAATAAACCATTGACATCTCTTAGCTTTCTTTACAATGTTAGAAGGTTAGAAGCTTTCTTTAAAATGTTAGAAGCAGGAGTTATTTAGTGATTTGAGGCTCAGATCTCACTTCAGGAGCTATTTGCCCTGAGAAGTTTGAAGAAGGGAATTTTCTTCGAATGAGAGAAAATGACAGTTTATTGTGAACGTGTCAGTCAAATATCAAGTGGGATTGACTTAATAAAAGGTCAATATATGCTTGGCAGTGGTGGCACAAGCCCTTAATCCCAGCACTTGGGAGGCAGAGGCAGGTAGATCTCTGTGAGTTCAAGGTTAGCCTGGTCTACAGAGCTAGTTGCAGGACAGCCAGGACTACACAGAGAAACCCTGTCTCAAAGGAAAAAAGTAAATATAAAACTAATTTGCCTCCAGCAATCATGTGCCATACCAAACACTTGAATTTGAGACAGTCGGTGCTTCAAGGACAGCTAAAGCTCTCATTTAAGTCTTTGCCGTTCTGTCCATAATGAAAGCAATGGTCTTGCTGAAGTTACAGATGCTGTAAAAGAAAAGGCAAAAACAGCCCCCCAAATGAAGGCTTGGCTCATTCCTTAGAATGCAACTAAAATTCAGTATAAAAGCCTGAAGGAAAGATTCCCAAATTAATCCCATTGCCAACCCAACACAACATATCCACTTATAATTAATTAGGTGGTCCGTTTCAATCAACGGCCACGAATTACTTGCTAATCAACCCTTGCTTTTGGAATAGTGTGAAGTTTACAAGACAAGTTGGAAGAGCAACACAGAGTATTCCTAGACCCTCGTCCCACACGTTCCCTAACATTAGCATCTTACATGAGTAATAATTGAATGTCTGTCAGAATGAAGACATCAACACTGGCACATCACTCTTGACGAAGTTTTGGTTGTACAGAGTAACTTAAGCACTGCTCTGGGTGATGGTTTTAAATTTATTTTTTAAGGTAGTTAAGTTTGAGGGGAAAGGCTGTATAAGGGGATCTTCTCAGAAGAATTAAAAATGGGCTTACTGGACTAAATTTATATTGAAGTCATCTTGGACGATAGCCATGGTTACCTCTCATGCTGGGCTAAACTTACATTTCCATCAGGCCCCGCAGTATCATTCTTAGAGACGAGAGAGTCCCCAAAAGTTGCTATTTTCAGTGGGATTTTTAAAAATGTCCTCAGAAACTATCTGACTTAACAACAAGGATTCATTATTTGGCAAAATATTTTTTCCTGTTTATGTGTTAATGCACACATCCAGCAATCAAACCACACTTGTGTTGAGGCTTTACGAAAGGCCCTATGAGGAGATTTTTATGAAATAAGACACTGTACTGGAAAATCCAAGATGTAGCGCTTCTGTTACCATGGCAACCAACTAACTGGTTGCACCTGGTCCTCTAGGGTAATTAATTTCTCGTGTGCTGGGATGGTCGGCTGCTTCTCAAGGCCAATGAAAGGGGAGAGAGTAGCCTTTCTTCGAAATCTTATACAAAGGAATAAACATCAGATCACTTTGGACATACTCTGATGCCACTCTTGTTGGTTTTACATGTGAGCAATAAAATAAGAAGTCGGATTTTGAGTTCTGCTGGCCCATTGGAGAGATTGCTATAATATGAGCCGTCTAACTAGAGTCTTAAATGTTTCCCCCCCCCTCGGGCTTGAATGAGATGAGATGGATCAAAACATCATTGTGGGGGCACAGTTTACAGTGTGGAAAAGAGAGTGAGGGCCAGAAGAGCTCCACAGCAAGGACACAGGGGTGTCCCTGCGTTAACAGCACACCGGGCTGTCATGTACCCCTTCCTCTGAAGCTCTGACCACACTAGTCTAAGCTGATGAAATATGCAGCTTTGGGGTACAAATCAAAATTCCACAGTACACTAGCATAACAAACTTTGACCAAATGAAGTGAACATTTTTATAGACAATAAGCCGTTTATAAAAGTGAGTCTCTTTGTTTCTAAGCAATTCTTTTTGTGCAACAAATTAACGGAAGCTTCGGGAACGCTGAAGGTAGCAGAGTTCACAGATAATGTTCTTTCAATTCGCCTCTTTGTAATCTTCCGAGATGTGAGTTGAGCTTCAAGGCTGTACCTCCCGTCTGAAGGAGTTAACGTCTGAGTGCCATGCTCATTTTTAAACGGTTTTCCTATTCCATCAGCCAGCTGCTACATTTTGGAAATTTTGCAAACTGGGTATTAAACTGTTAGCAGCTTCACACTGGCTGGCATGACCGACTGTGTTCACATTTACACCATGGTAATCAGCAAATGAGTCAGATCAGGGCTTCACTTATATCTAAGTTGACAAATATCTACTGGCGAACAGCTGGTTTCCAGCTGTGAGCAAGAGATCAAAAGGATAAAATCTGACTGGGCTTCAGTTTTTTAGCAACACCTTATCTTTCGATGGAAGCTGAGACTAGGTTTAGACGACCTAGTCAAAAAAATTGTTGGTGAAAATGAGAATATCAACCCACCAGAGTGTCTGTTCTGACTGTGACCTACAATCCTCCAGTTCAATATGAGGTTGATATTTCACAACTAAGTCTGTTGTGGGATAATCTTTTTGTATACTATGAAGATGTGTCTTTGCTAAGGCACCTTCTGATTGGTTTAATAAAGAGCTGAATAGCCAATAGGTAGGCAGCAAAGAGTAGGCGGGATTTCTGGGGAGAGAGGGGAACTCTAGGAAGAGAATTGGGGAGACGCCAGCTAGATACTGAAGAAGTCAGACTTACATTGTGGAGGATAGGTAACAAGCCACGTGACAGAACACAGATTAATAGAAGCAGGTTAATTTGAGTTATAAGAGCTAGTTGGGAACAAGCCTAAGCTAAAGGCCAAGCTTTCATAATTCATAATGTCTCTGTGTTATTATTTGGGGGCTGGTGTTCCCAAAAAGAAAATCAGACAATACAAATCTCTATCCAAGCTGTGCCATTTTGGGGCTATGATATGTGGGGAATTAAAGCGTCACAGCTCTGTAATAACTATGATACATTCAGACAAGGGAGTACTACAAAGTCATTAAAAATGAGAGATACTTCTGTGCATTGGTATAGAAAGCTCCTCGGTGCATATTGGTAAGGAAAATAAGCAAGCTGTAAAGTAATGTTTGGAATGCTCCAAGTTTTTTACGAAGTGAGAAAAAAATATTACTATATTTGCAAAAAATAAATATGGGAAGGATAAACAAAAACCTAACAGAGGAGTCTAATTGCTAAGGGAGGAAAGAGGGGGAAAAAGTTGACAAAGGCAAAATATCTCTGCACTGAAAATGAGATAAAGGCTCTGACCACTGATCCTGGCAATAATCCAGCATATTCCTACAAACACAGCCAGCTGCATATATTTCAATGTCAGATGAGGTCCGATGCAAAAAAGACTGCTTTGTAATCGTGTCTGAACATCTACAAAAAACGGAGAAGGAAAGAAAGAAAAAGGCGTCCCGCAACCATAAAGGTAGCCATCTTTCCGCGTCTCTCACGAACGTCTGTAAGCCCCACCCTTCCACCATGACAGCTCGGGCTTCACTCTCTTCCTCCTGTTTCCCACACAAACATTAAAATTCTCAATCATTCCAGTGCTCTCCATGCCTTACAGCACTTGTTTGGTCCAAAGATAGGTTTCATTCTTTTTGTCTTTGGAGCAGGAGCTCACTCATATCCACTCCCTCCTCTCAGTGCTGGGATGCCATAGCTTTCACCTGCGCATGCCCTGTGCCTGTTGTTGCCACAGTCTGTGCGTTCATATGTGCGTCAATACGTGCGTCAGTCCTGTTGCCTCTGGAAGACACCATTTCCTTGGTGTCGCCCACCCTCTGTGGCTCAGACAATCTTTCCACCTCTTCTTCCAAGCAGTTTCCTGAGCCTGGAGGGCAGGGAAGGGTTTGACGAAGACATTCCGCTGAGGACCGTGTGTTCCAAGGTCTCTCACGAGGCACATTGTTCAGTTGTGGGGAGGGGCTGTACCTCTGTGTTTGTTCCCGTCCACTGCTAAAGGAAGCTTCGCGGGTGACGGCTGAGCAAGACTACCAAAGATCAATTTTAAACATCTGAAAATAATATTCTCCAACAATGGCTATCCAAGAGCGTGTTATTAAGACAAAATAACTGTGCTATTTTAATATGAGGCTAAATTATTGTTCTCAATAAGCAGTGAAAAATAATTGACTTCAAGGCCCATCTGATATACGATAAGAAAAAAATGCTGTGATGGAGGGGAAGAAAAGCTTGCTTGGGGCTTCAAGTTTTCTTTCTTTCTTTTTGTTTTCCCGAGACAGGGTTTCTCTGTGTAGCTTTGCGCCTTTCCTGGAACTCACTTGGTAGCCCAGGCTGGCCTCGAACTCACAGAGATCCGCCTGGCTCTGCCTCCCGAGTGCTGGGATTAAAGGCGTGCGCCACCACCGCCCGGCTCAATTTTTCTTACTTAGAAATAAGTGGGACTTTTTTTTAACCTATGTCCATTTCTGTAAGGAGATGTTATTTTTTTATTTATTTATAATACCCAATCTCTGAACATCATCTGCATACATACCAGGCCCTGGGTATTCAAGACAAATAAGATTTAGTTGAGGCTGCCAAGTAGTGTGCTTCCTGTAGTGTGAGACTAGTTCTTTCTCCTGCCTGCTCCTATTTCAACGTCTCCTTCCCAAGACCAGTTTTGTGTGGTTATGTGATCACTGTCTATCTTCTGTCCCCACTTATGACTAATGGCTCTTGGGCAGCAGAGACTCTGTGCATCTCATTCAGTGTTATGCATCTAGTGCCCCGCAGAGTCACAAATCCAAGCAGACATCTGTACAGTGCTGAGTTATTGTCCCCAAATCCAGGCCCAGCTGGAACCTCAGAGAGTGACCTTCTTGGCAAATGAGATCTTTGTAGACATAATTAGTCATGAAGAAGATTGGGCGTGGTGGTTCATACCTGTAGTCCTCACAATCTAGAGGCTGAAGCAGGAGGGTTGCATCAAATTTGAGGCTTGCATGGGTCACATAGTAAGTTCCAAGCTAGCCTGGCCTATGGAATGAAAAACCATCTCAGAACAAAGCAAAATGATGAATTCATACTAGATCCACCTTGCAAAAGAGAAAACACAGAGGAAAGAGACCATGTGATAGCAAAGACAGAGGTTGGAGCGATACAACTGCAAGCCAAGGAAGGCCAAGGCCTTGCAACCACTCCCCAGATGCTAGGGAGAGAGAAGGGAAGAAGAAAGGAATAAACCTTCGACATCCTCGTTGGATTTTCAAGGACCCTTTGAAAGCATGAGACCCCATAGTTTTGAAAGTCCTGTAAAACCTGTGTCACCATATTTGAAGGACAAGATTACGGCCATATTCTGTGTTTGTATCTAGTCTGACTGCTTCCTACACAAGTATCTGGCCAGCAGATGCAATATACTGCCTGCATCTGTAAAAAGAAGTAAGTAACAGTAGCCCCCTTGACTGGGAAGAGGTTTTAATGAGGCCTTCCAGGTAAAGCATGAACTTGCACTGGTCAGTAAGGGGTCCATGAGCTACACACGGCTGCTGAGTACTGGAAACTGAGATGTACTCAAAGTGAAATGTTTTTATATTGCTTACATGTTTTGGAACATTGTGGATTTTGGAGTTTTACCAGTATGTTCAACCAGTATGGACATTTCAAAATCTAGAAAATTCCCAAATCTGAAATACCTCTGATCCCAAGCTGGTTGGATTAAAAAAAAAAAACTGATATGTCACCAAAAAGATGCCTCAACCATTAAAAGTTGTGTTGCTCTTGCCGAGAATCTGAGTTCAGTTTCTGGTATCCATGTTAGGTGACTTTCGACCACCTGCAACTCTAGCTTCTGGGGATCTGGCACCATCTGCTGGCCTCTTCAGGTACCTGTACTCATGTACACACACCCACGTAGAGACATACCCAGGTATACATAACTAAAGATAAAATAAAACTTTTTAAAAGTTTGGTGGGGGATAGTGAAACAAGTCCAGTATCTCTTGTCCTTTCTGGCTAGCAGTCCTAGGTAATCTGACTTTTCTTCCTCAGGGTTACCCTCAGGAATTTAGTATACACCTGCTATGTGTCAAGTCCTCCTACATATTTATCCTTTACAGTCTTGTAATAACACAATTCTATAGCTTGCAACTAACACAGTTTATAATATCCCACATGTGTTATTTAGAGCAGACATCAAGTTATGTTGAACTCATGCGTATGATGATCATCTTTCTGGATTGATAAATAATGATCATCACAGTCAAAGTGTCCATGCCACAGGCTCAGTGAGAACCAGTGGCCTGGTATGTCCATGACAGTGGGCCTCAGAGCCAAACACTATCTGGTCTGTCTTGACAAGAAAAACACAAGAATCCCTTTTGGAGAGAGAGCAGAGAACTAGAAAATCCCCTAAAGCCTGGCCTTGCTGGGAAGCGTCACTAATCCCATTAAGCCCCTAAGCTTCAGCCGCCCACACATGAAATATGAAGCTACTTAAAGAGCATTTCTTCTCTTGACTGGGGCTCTAAGAACACTTCCCCACCCAGTCTTTGACACTGTAATTGAATTAATCCCTAAAGGAATTGTCTTCTCCTTGAGGAGTTGATCTATTCTTGGCATTTCTGCAAGGGTTAGGAGAAAGGGAGTACAAAGCGTCAGTTTTCTCACCGTTGAGGTCACATTAATGTGGGGTACTCTCTGTAAAAACAAGAAGGAACATGAGATTTTCTTGTCATTGAACTGGAGCCAAAAGAAAGAAAAGAAGTCATTGTGAACTTGGGAGAACCGATACTAGAACTTCATCTGTAAAAGAATAAGAGGGTGCTCCACTTTCTCTCTTCATTAGTCACCAAAATGGCATCTTCTTCCTGTTTAGAGGGGTGGAGAGAACTTTATGGGTTAAGCAGTCTAAGAATAGAAGAGGGATGCTGGTTGGAGTCATTGACTAGGAACAAAAGAATACAGGTAAACGGGTTTTGTAATCAAAATTTTGGAAAAGCTCTAGACTACAACATCAATAAGAATATTTCCAACCTAGACCCTTCTTAAACTACCATGACCACACCTGTAGATCTATGTAACTATTTCCTTATAACTGTGAAGGGAAGACTCCCGTGCCTAGGCTGGCCCTGTTCTCCACTTTCACCGGGCAGTTGGCCTTCCTTCTTCCCCTCCACCCTAACTTCCTCCTTCAGTTGACTATGGCTGCCATTTTCATAGTCTCCCCTTCCGGTGTCTCATTATACTTGAGTCCCACTTCCAGTGACCCCTCCCACAAAGCTCTCAATGAGAGGCTAGACCACAAATTCAATGCCCCTTTGTCACCACATATTCGAATTCCCAGTAACGTCCCACATGGCACACTCCCACCAGTCCACTGTGATGACACAGTACTCTTGGCTTTCGACCAGTCTGTATGGGTATGTGCATGCTACTGCTCAGCTCCCCTTCTTCATTTGTAGGGTCCAGGATCCCAGCCAGATCCACAGTGGGCAGGCCTTCCTGCTTCAATTTATATAGGCAAGAAAGTCCCCTACAGGCATGTCCAAAGACTAATCTAACCTAAATCATCCTCCATAGGAGTGTGTAGATGCATTTCTAAACAGTCTTATTAAATAAGGAACACCGAGCCAAATATGGGGGTGAAAGCCGTAGAGATCAGGGAAATAGTGAGAGCCATCAGCTAGCCTTAGCTCACCATGCCACCATAGCTTCCCATGCCACCATAGCTTCCCAAGAGAAAGAGCTACTTCCTGTCTACCCAGGTGTTTATTGCCTTGCTGTTCTGCCTTCTCATTGGCTCTTAGCCCAGCTACCTCACTTCCTTGTCACTGCCTGTCTGTACAGACCTCCAGGTCTCTGTGGTTGGTACTGGGATTAAAGGCGTGTGTCACCATGCTTGGTTGTTCCCTAGTGTGCCCTTGAACACACAGACAGAGACTCTGCCTGCCATGTGATAGGATTAAAGGTGTGCTACCACTGCCTGGCTTTTGTTTATGGCTGACTATGTCCTCTGATCTCCAGGCAAACTTTATTTATTAACATACAAATAAAATATCACCATATTTCAGCACAAATAAAATATAACCACAGGAGTGACTGGAGGCTTGCCTCCCAGATGGTTCCATACCCTTTCAGGTTGATAATCCATACCACGTGATTTGGCTACTTGTCCATGAGCCTCACTCCTGTATCCCACTATCATATTTGGGAGCAATACTATTGTCAGGTCATGACCCACAGTGATTCAATGAATTAATAAACACCTTTAAAATGACCATCCATGATTTAAAGATGAAGATCTTCTGTCTTTTCACTGATGGAGATTTGGAATAACTAACTGTCTGTGATACAAAGCAAGCCATTTCTAGTCATGGGAGTATATCATTCCCGCTGAACTCTATGATTAAATCACTGCCTTCAGGGATAGGATACTATTTAATCGAGAACCAATTGTTCTACTTGGGACCCATAAATTACTACAGAATTTTGACAGCTTGGGATATTATTTAATAAAATCAATCTTGGAATTTAATAATAAAAATCATGTCAATGCAAAAATTTTAGGGTAGAGAGTGGGTAGGTTTTGCTCATCTTAGTGTTACAAGATATTATATCACAGAGGACATATCAAACAGAATATTATTCTCAGCAAATACACCTTTTAATTAGAGATCTATTGTTCACCAGTGATTAAGGTGCTAACATCTAGGTAGCATGTATGGTTATCATTTGAGTTTCTCCTGGCAAGAGATGCATTCGCTGCATTTCTGACACCAAGCTGTTTCTACTTGAGTTTTTTTTCCTGTTATTTAATAATTCTTTTCGAAAAGAGTTGCATGTTTATGAGTCTGACTTTTCATTGACCAAGACTTAAGGCTCTCAGGGACTTTGAGCTGGAAACCATGGTGATAGAGCTGGTAAATATCACATTAGCATAATAAGCAGGAGATTCTGATTTTGCAGTGGGAATACACACTTTATCCAGTACTAAAAATAGATTATTGAGATTATCGTGAAACCATCTCCCCTGTTTGCAGCACACGAAATGGCTTCTGTGGACAGATCTAGTTTTGCAAGGGAGTTTCCCCTCTGAGAGCGCAGCACGTATGCTTTCAGGCACATCAGCCTTGCACTCTGATCTCTTTGGCAAAAATAACCTTTTAATGACCAAATCCACAAAACAATTATCTCATCTCACAGGACTCTTTGATACCATCTAATCTTCCTGAAAGGAAACTGGACGGCAGTAGACAAATGGTTGACTTTATGTACTTCCTCCTTCTTTCCTCTGCTGAAGGCTCTCTTTTCAAGGTGTCCGGTGTTAGATGTAAGCACCAATGATCCAAAGCATAGTCTCCCTAATCCATAGTTCCATTTCTGTGGTTTCAGTTAAACCTCATCAACCACCATCTGGATACATGGAAGGGAAGATTCCATAAGTAAGCAACACATACGTTTTAAATTGTGACCCATTCTGAGTGCTGTGGTGAAATCTGGCACCATCCTGACCAATTGCACTCAACTCATTAGTCATCCTTTTGCCCAGAGTACCTACACTGCACATACTACCTTCCCCATGTCATTTACTTAGTGATCATCCCTGCTATCAAATAAACTGTTGTTATCTTTCCAAGCTTGCATTCAAATAACCCCTTTGTAGCCATTAACCTCATGTTATTTCACCATGTATGTATTCTCTCACCACATCATCACAGAACAGGTGAATGGAGTATAATAAGACATTTTAAGAGACCACATTTATACAGCTTTTGCTACAGCAAATTCTTCAGGTTGTTCTATTTCATTATTAGTTTTTTTTTTTTTTGTTAACTTCTGTGCCTAATGTATGAGTTGAATTTTATCAGGAATATGTACAGATTGGAAAGGGGTATGAAGCTTAACGTTATGTCTAGTTTCGAGTACCCACAAGGAGTCTGAGAGCAGATCTCCCATGGGTAAAAGGGACTACCACACGTGCAATGGAGGCTGAACTGCCTGCCATCTTAGAGATGATTCCATTCATTGTTGATAACAATAGTAACAGCAATTCATTCATCCCTTCTGGATGGTTTTCATTGTTCGGGGGCATCTGTGACTAGTCACAACTGTGCTGCCCTTGAGGAAACTAGTAACCAAGTCTGCACAGATATGCTTTGTGACTCCCAGAGTACACCAAGAGTCAAGAGAACCACTGGGGAAGAGAGCTTTGTAGCTGAAGATTCCTGGATTAGAGAGACTATGCTTTTGGATCATTGGTGCTTACATCTAACACCGGACACCTTGAAAAGAGAGCCTTCAGCAGAGGAAAGAAGGAAGTACATAAAGTCAACCATTTATCTACTGCTGTCCAGTTTGGTTTTCTTTCAGGTATCTTACATCAAGGTTTTCATGGCGGTGGCTGGCAGCATCTCCTGACTCAACCTTCCACTTCCCAGCTTTTTCCTCTCTCCTTATCCCTCCTACACTATACTTCCTGCCTGGCTACTGGCCAATCAACGTTTTATTTATCAATCAATCAGAGCAACACAATCACAGCATCCCCAACAGAGCTTGGTTTCCTTCCACACTTAATGCCTTGTAGAAACCATTGGTGGCTGAGTGATCTAAGCTACCGAAGAAGCAGCGAATGAATGTAGGGCAGAGTTGCTTGTACACTGATGAAGATAAAAGCTGCAGAGAAAATGACACACACACACACAAACCACCAGCGCTGGGTCAGTGTTGAGAAGTAAAGGACAGATGCGTCAAGACTGGTTTCTTTCTTTCTGGTAATCTAGATTGCTTTAAAATAGCTAAAAGGTGGTGTGTGGAGGGGACAGTGGTGGTGGTGGTGGTCTTCAATGTAAAAAGAGAGTAACTAAAACTGTGTGCCTTGGGCTGGGGAGATGGCTCCATCAGTAAAGTCCTTGCATGAAAGCATGAGGACCCATGTTCAGATCTGCAGCACCCATGTAACGTGCCAAGCATGGAAGTACACACTTGTAACATACCAAGCATGGAAGTACACACTTGGCCTCCCTCTCGAGAGCAGGATTATAAGACACACCATCATGCTACCACACATCTAAAAGCTACTGAACAGAGAGCTTAGAGAGCTTAGAGTTGTCTCATTTCAGTTGTGTAGGGAAAAATAAGTGTATTGCCGATTGGTTAGCCAGCCTAGATGAATTGGTTAGCTCCAGGTTCAGTGAGAGTGTGAAGTGTGTTTTAGAAAATGAGGTGGATGAAGACCCTAACACCAGCCTCTAGTCTCTACAGGTATGCACATGCATGCACATCCCCACATAAACATATACATACCATACACACGCATACACACACACACACACACACACACACACACACACACACACAAGAGACCCTCAAGTATACCATTTTATGTTATTTCTAAGAAGTTAACTTCATGCCACTCTATCTGGTCTGCTTAAATTATCAATTCCTTGGCATATACCAAATTTTTTGACAGCAAAATAGCATCTTCATTTGGTCTGTGCATCCAATATATTTATCTACTTCTTTACATAGCTACACACATATGCTCAGAATTAGCTTCCAATGATCTAAACAAGTTCTTGAGTATAGTGTAAGTAAGGACTGCTTTCTGAATAGAAACTGTATTTCCTTTCTTTCTTCTCTCCTTTTTTTTTTTTTTTTTTTTTTGACGGACTCTAGCTGTGTAGCTCAGATTGGCCTTATACTTCTGACCTTCTTGCCTTGGCCTCCCCCTCAAGTGCAGGATTATAAGACACACCATCATGCCACCACACATCTAAAAGCTACTGAACAGAGAGCTTAGAGTTGTCTCATTTCAGTTGCGTTAGTAAACTACCTTCCTTTATAATCACAGTTCTTTCATTAAAAATGTAAAATTTACCCCAGGCACAAAGGCCAAAACACGTCATCCCAGCATGTGGGCTAAGACAGAAAGACTGCTGAATCTGAAGTCATCCTGGGCTACACAGCAAGACCCTACCTCGAACAACAATAAATAAATAAGCTGAACAACCTTCCCTGCATACTTCTCAATATTAACAGGAATTTTACCTTACATGGTTTTTTAAAATACAACTATTTGGACAGGATTTTTTTTTCCAAGAAAAGCAGACTTTCAAATGTTTACAAGATGGAATTCTAAACCGTCTTCATAGTAATAAGTTTTAAGGTAGAATAGTAAAGGTCACATATAAGGAAATGGGCTTTTAGTGTGGTTTGTAAATATGTATCATGGTAATATATTTGGGTGTACAGTATTTCCTGTAGTGTCTTACTCTCTGGGGATTCACTTAAAGTTGCCCACTTTTAAAATTTAAATCCATACATTACGGCAGCAGTTCTTAACCTGTGGGTTTTGACCCCTTTGGGAGTCGAATGACCCTTTTACAGGGGTCACCTAAGGCCATCAGAAAACACAGATATTTACATTATGATTCATAACAGCAGCAAAATTACAGTTATGAAGTACCCATTAACATAATTTTATAGTTGAGGGGGTCACCACATCATGAGGAACTATATTAAAGGGTCGCAACATTAGGTAGGTGGAGAACCACTGCATTAGAGAATGGCAAAGATCCTTTATGGTGGGCTTTGGCCAGAGGTCCAAAAGACACCTGTACTGTGTTCAAGCCCAGCTACTCTTCATATGAGGTTCTTTGGTAAACAACTCAGTATGGAGAAATGCATCTCTACAGAGAACTTTCCTTGCTGGGTGCTTGTGCCCATCCCTGGCCTCAGTGATGGGACCTTTAGGTATGAGTTGTTATTGATTAGGAGCCTCCTCTTCAAAGTTAACAAAGCAGAGAAGGACCATTCTTTGCCTTTATGCCAAGCCTTCCCGTGTAAGTGGACTGTAGACACAGTGGAGGAAGAGGAAAGCTCAAGGCAGAAGACACTGGGCTCTTCAAGGATGACGAGCCCTGGGCATAGAGAGAGATTAAGAGTCCCACCCTGGTGCTACTCAAACTTACTTGGCTCCAGCTGGCAAAACCCTGGAGCACTGAGAGGCTAAAAGAAATATGAAGAAGGGAGCCAAGGAAAATGAGATTGTTCCACCCGTATCCGAGGAGCAAAGCACACAGGAAACCAAGGCTGGGAGTGACCCTCTCTCCTTTGGAGAGAGTGGAAGACCCAGAAAGTAGTAGGACCAGAGCAGGTGTCTGTCCCAGAAAAGATGCTTGCTCCATAAATGCCAGTTTGTAAAATGTGGCCCAATTACCAACCTACACTTTGACTAGGTGATAATCCCATTTCTCAAGGACTTGCACAGGAAGAAAATAGGGGCCAACGACATAAACTTTTGTCATGGTTTTCCAAGAGTGTATTTTTTGCTTATAATATCTTTACTATCTTTGTGTACGGCGTATCTGTGAACACTTACATGCCCGTAAATGGCCCTCCTCCCCTCATTTTGACTAGGAAACAACCTTTAAATCTGGATTTGATCGTTTCTATTTACAGGAAGTAACCCTACACATCAGAAGCCATATATTTCTCTATGAACCTAGTAAACGTAAAGGATCGTAAACTGACCAGAATGAGGTTGGCGAACAGTGATGTGTCCTGCTTCTGCCCAGCAAGCAGTAGCTGATCTATCTATAATTCAAAGCAAATGGGCAACTTGGATTCCTCTGTCTCCGACTTGCTATGTTCCTTGTTTCCATGTTGCCAAGTATGTTCTTAAATTATTCAAAAAGTCATGCAAAGTACCTTCCTTGGAAAAGAGTGTCAAATAAGAGAGCCTGGCAATGCCAGCAAGTTAAATGGAGTCCTCTGTGTATTTGTTCTTAAATGGGATCTAGAACAAGAAGTGTTTCCTGGCAGCTGCTCCTCAAGGGAGTCCCAGAAATCTGAGATTCCGTTCTACAGATATTATTGGAATGTTTGATTTCCCAAGTTTCCATCCAAGAGTTTTTTCTCTTCAGTTTTTTTTTTTTTTTTTTATCACTTTATGGATGGCCAATTTGCTCGATTTACACTTAGCCTCAAGTATGGAAATAACTCGCAATTGTGGCTCCTAGGAGTAAACAGAATTGAAGGCAGATCCTCCTGTCTTGAGAGAATCCAGAGGACTTTTTTTTCTTTTAAAATCATGGTTGGATAGGATCCAAATTCAATGTCAATTTTCTATCTCTACTTTCAACAGGTTTGTAGAAAATGCAATAACCCAAAGAAAGATGCTCATACCCCAAAGCCTTTTAAAACTAAAACTGTGTGTCTGTGTGAGTTCAGACCATCTTCTCTTCAAAGGAATTCTCAAATCCAAGCTCCCTAGCTGAAGACATGATTCCTTACCTGCATGTTCCACTCTCCCTTCTGAGCACACCTTTGAATAACACCTTCCAAACACCTACTAGTATGGAACCCATGTTAATACTTTGGCTGTCTGAGCTCTTTCACATCGCAAAGCTACGGGAGCTTTGCCAGTCCACAAAAGCTCCCTTCCAAGTCTCCACAGCCGTATCCTGGCAGCACATGCCAGAAGTTATCGACAAAGAAGCCTCTGCCTCCCAGAACATCCAAGTTCTGGCAACTATATAGCAGATCTTATACTTAGCGTGTTTCAGAACATTGTGGGAAGTTTGCAAAATTATGGATTATTAGGTCCTGGCCCAGGCATTTCAGTTTAGTCCATCTGAAAATGACCCTTGGCATTCATTTTGTTTTATTTTATGAATGTTTCAAATCTCTCTGGAGCATTCTGAGTACAGGCGGGTTTGAGACCTGTTCTATACAGAACTTGAGATGGAATGAGGGATGATGGCAGTATCCATAACACTTGAGTAGTGTTGAAATGTGCTAAAGGAACGTCTTTCTTCTGCTTGTGAGAATAGTGAATTCTCTCTTTATCAAATGGGCATGATTGTCTATAGCCAGCTCCTAGATTTATTTGCTATTTCTTCCCATCCCTTTGCAAACCCCTCTCTTGATGGTCTCCACGATGCTTAACCCAGCGTCACAATTGGAAGTGTTGAATGTATATCATTGGGATTTTCTGTACATATTTCTTAGCACTAAAAGACAAAAATTAAACGAATTTTTTTCCTGGTCTCAGTAGGAATTAGACAATCACCAATCATTTGTAACCGGCAGGAAGGTGAGCCCCGAGACACTTGTGAAACATTGCATATGTAACACATCCATCAAAGGGTGACCCATTGAGATGCGCTCATCACACATCACAAAGATCAAAGCAGAGATGAGACATCTGGATGTTGTTTTTCTTCTCCTGCAAACACTGAAACTTCATTATCTTTAAAAGAGTAGTAACTAGAGTGGTTTGGAGTTGCAAGCTAAATTCATTTCTAAAAATGATCTCAAGTGTTTAAAGTGGTTGCTTTTAGTCAAGCAAAAAAACAGATATTCTTTGGTGAGTCGCTTGGGAATCAACACATTGAAACCACCAACTTGCCTGAGCAGGTTTCAGAGTGTGATTTAAAAAAAAAAAAAAACCAAAAAAAACAAGAAACAAGTTGCTATCCTGTGTGCATGGCAGAGTACATAAAAGCATTTGTCTTTGCAAGGACTTTCTGGCCTTCAAGGAGGGATTTACAATAAACAAAGCTGTAATTGAATGTGTCAATATGTGGCCAGAAGAGTGGTAGACACTTTTGAAGATGTCAAATATGCAAAGGCAATCTTTTAGAAAGCTCTGGGAGAAGAAGACACCCCGACACATACAGTAACAAACACCAGCTGCCTACTCTGGGAATCCTGAAGTGAAAGTGGTGAGGCAGAGTCATGAGGAAAGCCTTCTTGAAGCAGGTAAGAATTGAGGGGGCCTGCAAGGTCTAGATAAATAGAGATAAGAGTGTATATAGGGAGTAGGGCCTGAAGGGATGGCTTAGCAGTTAAGAGCACTGGCTGCTCTTTCAAAGGACCCATGTTTGGATCCTAGCACCCACATCACAAAGCTCACAATTGCCGGTAATTGTAGTTCCAGAGGATCTGGTGCCTTCTTCTGGCCTCCTCAGACACCAGCGCACATGTATTGCAGATGTATACACATAGGCACATGCTCATACACACAAAACAAAAATAAAGCTTAGGGGGTCAGACAGATGGATCAGTGGTTAAATGCATTGGCTGCTCTTGCAGAGCACCTAGGTTTGGTTCCCATCATCTAGAAGGCAGCTCACAACCTCGCAACCATCTGTGACTCTAGTTCCAGGAGATCTGATGCCCTTTTCTGATCTCTGTGGTCACTGCATGCGTGCAGTGTACTTCCATGCATGCAAGCCGAACACTCACACACATAAAATACAAACAAGGAGGAGCAACACTATGTCCAAGTAGCGTCAAGGAGGAACAGGGTCCAAGAGGACCACATAGCCAGCCTCACATCACTCAGTCACTCCGAGTGGGTTTGCTCATCTGTTCAATGCAGACGATAAGAAGAAACGAATTAGAATCACTCCTTAGGTAGTTGTGAGGCGTGAGTGCAATCAGCTTTAGAACAGGGTCTGGGACAAAGGGCACTCAATACAAAACAACATCGTTGTTGTGTCTACCGTTAAGAATATCACTGTGAGTTCATCATTTCCTGGAGACAGCTACACAGTGAGAAAACAATGCCACAAGCTATTGACTGGAAAGTGTAGCCTAGATTATGAACACTAAAAGTTGAGGAGATAAAATAATGAGGAATAAGAAGAAACCAGAATAATACATTTTTGTACAAATGAAAGGCTTCGAGGAACAGCCAAGGTGAGGTTGGGTTGTGTGTATGAGGCAAGGGACATTCTACTCTGTACTGCCCATCTTATTTACTTAAAGACATGCTTTCAGGAAGAATGACCAACTGAAATACCATCACACCAAGAAAAGCATGGGGGCAGAAATCCACAACATTTCATACCTCATTGGTCAAAGGCCATAAATGTCTCTTCTCTGTTATTCTTAGAAAGAAAAATATGTTTGGGGAACAACATACTAATTAGAGATTGGCATGTCTGTTCTCAGCATCACTTTTAGCTGTGGTATTATAGCTCTGGGGACATGCTGACAGATCTATTTCTGGAGTTTGGGGGTAATGTTTGGGTTTGGGTTGGTTCTTAAAGGAGGGAAATAAAAGGAGTAACTTGAAGATGAAATGTTCCTACATGGCAAATAGGCCACATGGGTTTAATTTGGAAGCAGGTAGAGTCTGTTCAACTGAGCAGTAAATCAGGGCACTGTGGTCCTGGCAGGCTCTGACAGCCCAGGCTCAGCATCCCTACATTTCTCAAGTTCTCACATTATCAGCAGACCGAACTGCAGATGATGGCTTGGCTTTCCAATCACACTCCACCCTATTTCCACCAGCAAGCACAGCAAATAGAGCTACACCCTGGGGACAGGCTGGGGAAGGCTTTGTGTTACTTTCCAGCTTAATAATTCTCTCGGTGTCTGTCATTTTGACTCACCCAACAGAAAAGTACTCAGATCAACATCTCTTATTGCCAAGGGAAAAGACTCTCAGAAATTACAAATTACTCCTAACCAATTTCCTGTACTTTCATATAGAAAAAGAAATTATCCTGGATGGAAGAATGCAGGCTGAGTTCTTGCCCAGTTATATCCAGTGCAATATCTTAACTGAAGCAGGACACACCACACCACACCACACACACACACACACACACACACACACACACACACACACACACACATTCACCACTTTTCACTTAATGCTTAAATTTTACACTTCCACTGATTATCATTGTCAATGGGATACATCTTTCCACCGGAGGACTATTTTTAGAGGGGTAGCAGAACTCAAAATTTCAAATTTTCTATTTATTAAAAACTCACAAAAGTTTTGATCTAAATGAAGGTCAAAGTGTTGGCCGAGTTACAGCATGATCCATCTATATGTGTAGGTCCCATAACCTTGGATTCAACCAATCCCAGCCAGAACATACTTGAAAATGAAAAGTCACATAAGCACTGGATATATATAAATATAAAAACCTCTTTGTTTGCACTGTTCTCCGAACAGTATGGAATAGCTATTTACAAACTACTAACACCATTTTAAGTTACTAAAAGTAACCGGGGAGTAACTGAAAGCATACAGGAGAAGGGCATAGGCTACGTGCACATACTAGGCCGTTTCAATTAAAGCACTTGAGCAGGCAATGGTCCCGGACCCCATCCTCCACAAGATGGCTGCACTTACATGATTTCACTTGAATCGTCTGTGTGCTTGGGGACCCCTACTTCTGCCTTCGCAGAGTAGTTCTGCAGCCAATGAACATCTAAAGACTTGCTAGAGAAACAGAAGGTCATGAAATGAAATGAAATGTAAACCTCCTTTATGAACTTCTTTTCTCACATGCAATTAAGACTTCCTTACTGTGGGATTTAGGGGAGGGGAGGTGGATGCATGTGAGTGGATCCTGCAAAGAATAGAGTCTTAAACTCCACTTAGCAGGAGAATCACCCCCAAGAACCTAGCTCTCGGTAACCACTCTAGAGATTCAGTGGTGAGGTCAAGTGCATTATCAGCACACATTCCAGGTGCTTTTGATGCATTTGGTCTTTGGTCTAGATTTTGAGATGTTCTGGTAGAGCTGGACATCATAACTGGGGGGGGAGGGGAAATGGCTCAGGGATAAAGTGCTTGTTGAATGAGCATGAGAATCTGAGTTCATATTCCCAATACCCATGTAAAAGTTGGATATGTTGGGATGCATCTGCAACCCCAGCAGTGGGCATGTACACAGACTAGGGGATCCTAGGACTTGCTGTCCAGGTGGTCTGGCCAAAACAATGACTCCTGGGTCCAGTGAGAGACTCTGTCTCAAAAACTAAGATGGAGAGTGGTAGAGAAAGATACCTGGCATTGACCTTTGGCCTCCTCTACTAGGTGGGTCATGTGATTGGTGATATATATATATGTATATGTATGTATGTATATATATATGTATATATACATATATATATGTCTCTGTGTGTGTGTGTGTGTGTGTGTGTGTGTGTGTGTGTGTGTGTACACATACATTCATAACACACATGGAGGGAGAAGAAAGAGAAGAATTTAGATGCTGGTATTGAAAACAGAGCTATCTCAACCACAT
This sequence comes from Peromyscus aztecus, assembly GCA_902168405.1. Classification (NCBI taxonomy): domain Eukaryota; kingdom Metazoa; phylum Chordata; class Mammalia; order Rodentia; family Cricetidae; genus Peromyscus; species Peromyscus aztecus. Next base: position 25,013 of record CABHPQ010169917.1, read on the forward strand.
GGCTGATTTAGTAGCATTTCAGGGGATTTGTTTGGCTTGCGATAGCTGAACCCCTGTTATTATAAGGTATGTATTAGCAGTATCTGCCTGTGTGAAGCAAAAAGCTTCAAAATCCATAATCTTCCAAATGTTGGATGCTACATGATGCTGCATCAGATGTCAGGATGTTGGCATGCTCTCTCCATCCCTACTAAGATCTCCAAAGGGCAACTATTAATTTTCTCACCAAAGCAATATACTTTAGTCCCTCAGCAAGCAAGAAAAAGTCCCCATATCTGGTCTTATCTCAAAATAAAGTTAGATTTTTTTTTTAACCTGAGAAAATTCCAAGCTGTATAGATTTTATGTCTGTGGTTACCAACCCACACATTTCCAAACATGTTGTGACATTTTAGTCATGGAGCAAAAGGTATAATAAAAATCACTTATAAATAACAATAATCTCAGGAACTTAAAAAATAGGCATTGGGAAGAAAAGTATATTCTCAGTTATACCTTCTCCAACTGTTTCCTAACTCCAAAGCAAATCCCAGGAAGTTATTGGGGATGGTTCACTAAAATCACAAGCCAATAAGTGCTGAGGGAAGGAATCCTCAATTTAAACAGTAGGATTTGAATTTTAACAAGCCCATGAACCATTTTTAAAAGTACAAAATAGGCTCAGACCTGTGCTCTGCTTCACATTCGTAACAGAGGGCAGGCAAGTTGTTCTCTCTGAACATCAGTGTCCACAGCTTCAAACATGGCCCTAACAATGTCCACCTACACGGGAGGGTATGAGAAGTGTCCAGTGAAGAAACTAGCAGTGTCTGACGAGTAGTGGATGTCCAGGGCCAACAGCTTCCTTGTGATAGTGAAAGCATTTTGTCCAAGGTCATGAGATGGCTTGATAAATCTGGAGTGAGGTCTCTTTTTAGTGATGATAACGAGCAGTGGGCAGTGTCAGTGATTTGGACACGGCTTGCTTTGTGTCAGAGAAACATGGATTTAAGTCCTGACATAGGTCCTGAGATATCTTGTGATTTCAGGCAGGCGATTTCAAATCTTTAAGCCTGGCTCCTTGTCTGTAAAACGGGAGCAACACAGAGCTAGCATGAGAACTTCCTGGAGTGAGTGTGGAGATGACTTATTAGAAGGTCTGGTGCAAGCCCAGCCCTTGATCTGCTGGATTTGTTACTCACACCATTATCTTGTTATTATCGCTATGGACAATATGGAAGGGGATCAAGGTCTGTGGATGGTGAATGTTTCTTTCAAACCTCACTTATCTCAGCATAAACCTCATAGGTTTGCTGAAGGTCAAATTACAGCAGCTTGGCCTTGTGGAACAACTTTATCAATGTCAAACATAACCTCTAAATGCCTCTCCAGATCATTGGAGGATGCCAACATAAAATTTGGCTTCAAAGTCTGAAAATGATTGTCATCTTTGCAGAGAGCTTCTGCCAGCTGAGTTGGAGACACAACATGTCGGCCATAAAATAAGCAAAGCCCTGAGCCTGTGGATAGGGCAGGTACACAATTGCCCTTAGTCAAAACTCACAGGGAAATGTGTACACACTCAAGAACCCCTTTAATGATTCAATACACACCTTGCTTACCCTTAGAGATAAACATGCAAATAGATTCCACTCAATTATTCAGGCTGGCAAAAGAAAGATATATGCATGTTATGCAAATTAGGTAACTGTCTGCAAATCATAAACCAAGTTCTTCCTTGGACTATCCTCTAGAAAGAACCCATCGTTGTCTCCATCAGTCTTCCAAAGGGTCTGAGGAGGAAGTGTCATTCTCACTGGGTTCCCTACAACTGGACTATCCAAGGATAGAGGGAAGAGTCAGAGAGAAAGTAGATGTGGTTAATTGTGCTATTTCTACCCATGATAAATGGTGTCTGGGGAGAAAAGGTAAGAGTTTATCTTCTCCAAGCTGACCTCAGTATTCATGTTGTCAAGAATTAGCGGCAGCTCCTCTCTGGGAATGATTGTGTATTCTAGAAGATTCTTAAGGCTGACTCTAGATTTTTTTAGATGTGGCCACAAATCCAGGAACCTCTCCTCAACTTGCCCCACTTGTGGCCTGTTGCCCCTTAGCCCCTTGCCTTTCGGCAGGTTAGAGCCCTCCTCTGACCTGTAGGCATTTCTGTCCCCAGTGGAAGGCATGAGCATCAGGATGGAGAGGTGGGCTCCGGGGTGTGTGTGTGTGGGGGGGGGGGGTTGGGGAGAGGTTCGAGGCCCTGCCCGGGCTATACTTTTGTTTCTTTCTCTACAGGGAGTGGCTATCACTGGCTTCTGGAGGAGGTGCCCAAGTAGGCAGGGGCAAGGCTCGCTTGGATCATCCTCCTGGACAGATTAGACAATGTGAGAGCCAGACTTATGAAATCCCCTTTCTGTTTCAGAAGGATTGCTTCTACCCACTCTTGAGGACATCAATCTCATCAGTATTTCCTTTATGGAGCCTGTGCTTGAGGGTATAGGTCACATTTCCTGGGTTGACCGTAGTGTAGATGCACCTGCCTGGGAAGACATAGCCAGTCACAGCCACCCAAGGCAGCAGCCTGCTGCCTGCCCTACAGACAAGTGTTGTCTGGTGGAAGGAAAGGGGTTGGGAAGATCCGACTTGAACCCCAAATCCAAGTTTGTTTTCAGGTATGAGTGAAAAACGTGAAAGAATGATGGAATTCTGTCTTCAAGAAAGGTGAGGTCCAGGAGCAAGGACATGTCCACCTGATGTCACATGAAGTATAGTGGACCATCCAGGAGGGGTGTAAGGGTGCTAGGACGTAGTGTGATTAAGGAAGGGAGAAATCTGCACCCTCTTTGAGCCAAGAGAAGAGGCTTTCTGGGTGAAGGGGCATCTGAAAGCACTTCATATATTTTGATGGAAAAGGACATGAGAAACATTCCAGAGGTGTGAGGTAATGGAAACTAGAAAAATGTCAGGTGTCCCCAAACAACAAACAACAGATGTTTGACCAGAACGCACTTGCCTTATGAGCAGGGCGGGGGGTGGGGGTGAACTACTGAGAGCCTGGACACACATTAGGTTTTGAAAAAAAAAATATTTTTAAGCAAGGAAAACAGTGAAATCAGAACTGACTTGAGGAGGCTGGACCCAGAGCTGCAAGGGAAGAGAGTAGGCTAGGAAGGGCAGAAGGCTAGAGTCTGCTCCCGTGAGGCTAGGAAGGTCTCATGAGGAGGAACCCAGTGGCCACTACACTTGTTCTTCATCAGCCTTCCTAGCATAGAATGCATAGCCTGGTACAAACTGGTTCTCAAAGCAGAATAGTGGGTTTTAGGTAGGGAAGAGATGGGGAGGAGTTAAGGAAGGAGGAAGGAGAGATGGAAAGGGACATGGGCAGGTATCAGAGACATTGCCCTTTAGGACTTTGAGATTTATGTTGAATACTCCTGGCTTGCAAATACCAACCAAAATGGACAGAGCTCGTGAAAGCGGGAGAACTGGTCCTGCGCCTTGCTTATCCTGCAAGAGGTGAACTCGCCAGGGCAGTGCAGGAGAGCTCACCCTGGTGATGAGGACAGGGGAGAGCTGATGGGCTGACCAATCCTGCAACTACCCAGGCCCAGAACCAAAGTTATAAGTTGGCCAACCTCACCATCCACCCCATCTGTGATCTGCTGGAGCATGTGAAGGGACTGGTTCTGCAGACCCAAAGCGGCAGGATCTCCACAACACAGGGCAGCAGCAGGATACTCAAGAGAAGTCCCAGTGAGAACTCAGCACGGATAGTGAAGCAGAAACCAGAAGCCTCGAACCAGACCAATAACGACTCTTTGCAATGAACACTTGCAAATAAAGATATATGGATAAAAGGGTTTACAGTATGACTCACTGTGTCACACTACAGCTTCCATGACAAGATTCAGTTTTCTGTCTTTTTTTTTTTCATCTTTTTTTCCTCTTAAATTTTATTTGATTTTATTTGGGGGGGAGGTTGCAAGGTCAGAGGGTAGATACAAAGTGACGGGGAAATGAATGGGATGGAGATACACGATGTGAAAGACACAAAGAATGAATTTTTTAAAAAGTTAAAAAAAAAAACTGATCAGACCCACTATCCAGTTGATTGCATTCTGCAAAGATAAGGTTGCTGGTTATATTGGTTGTTGTTTTATTTAGCAACAGGGTCTCCTGTATCCTAAGTTTCAGGCTGGCCTTGGACTCCCTGTGTAGGCAAGGACAACCTTGAATGTCTAATCTTCCTCCCTCTCCCTCCCAAAATGTTGAGATTGGAGGCATGCACTAGTACTCATGTCCTTTGGTTTGGTTTGGTTTGGTCTCTTTAGCGGTGCAGGGGATCGAATCCAGAGTCTCATGCATGCTAGGCAAACACTCCACCAAATGAGTTTCATCTTCGGTTCTGTCCCCTGGTTTTGATACTGTGCTAGAGAAGGAGAGTGGGGGAAATTGAATGAAGGATCATGGGACATCTGTCACTCAGGGCAACTTCGTGGAAGTCCAGAATCCATTCAAACCAAAAGGCTTCCCCAAGCACATCAGATGCTGCCCTGTTCTTTTCAGTCATTTGCTGAATTGTAACAGCCTGGGGCCCCCATGAAGGGAAATTCCAGTCTTAGGCACATCCCCAAACCTCTGATGCTCCTCAAAAGAGTGGCCATTTTTGCTGTTTCTTACAATGCTCTCGTGCTCCTTGGTGCATTAGTGATTAGGATTCAGCACCCTCAAAATGTTTCTTATTCCGTGACTCAGTGAACAAAAGATTAAAAAGTGTTATCTCCGTATCCAAACTTCCTTTTAAATTTCCTACATGTTCTTTAAGTGATGAGAACTCACCACGGCTCGGGCGTCAGTCTTCATAAGACACAGTTCACTTCTCTGTTTACTTCTCATCATTACTGTAATAGACCAAGTTTGAGGGACTCCTGCTTGACAAGACTAACATTTGTTAAATAGATGATTATAACGAAATGTCTCCATTTGCCCCACATGGAGTCCCTTATTCTATCATTTTAAAATAATGCCTAAATGTATTTAGAACAATATGAGAAGAAATTGTGGGATTTTAGAGTACTAGGGCAGACATGCCATTGACATTGAGTTTACAAGAATTCTATCTGCCCTCATGAACTGTTCTCAGTGCTAGGACAGTGGACATTATCTGTTTAAGGACATATCCGCACCATATGTGTTTTTCTCTAGCGCACAGCACCGAGACATCTAGCAAATGCTCGCTTGAGCTCTCTCCTCCATGCTCAGCTACCTTTCTCCCCTTCCCGTCTTCATTTTCTTACCTCAAACAATACTCCCTTTTATTACACTAAAACAGTCTCCATAAAAGACAGTGGCAGGCTCTCCGAGGAGATAGTCTCCGTCTGTTGTCTGTTCCTGCAGTAATTTCAAGAGGTGCACATAATCTGTGGAAAATGGGAATACACGGTAAAGTTTCACTTCCCATCAGCTGGAATGTCAAAAACGATACCAATGAATGGGTAGTAGATAGTGTCAAGATGCTTCTGCTGCAGGAGTGGTGGTCACTACTTTTAAGTTTAAAATACCTTGATGATGATAATTCCACCCGACATTTGGGTAACAAGTGTTGTTTTGTAACACTTTGTATAACACTACCATTTTCAAAATGCTTCCATTAGAACGAACTCACTTTTAAGAATCATGTGGCACATTAAAAAAAAAAAAACCATGTGGTGTGTTAAAATTGAAAATATCATTCAAACAACACAGTGAAAAGGGGAAATTAAATAAAGAGGTTTGGTGTGCTGTTGATCAATGGTCCTGAATTCTTTTCAAAAATTGACTTTTTAAAGTCAGGATTCGCCACAGAGGTAGGAGACTAAAGAATGTTAATCTTTGTACTCTCTGTATATTGCTATTTCTCCTTGACTCTCTTCGATGTTTGTATGGCAATTTCCACCACCTACTTTACCATGCAAAGGTTATTCTCTTTTGCAAAATTCTTAGAATCTATAAATTCCTACTTGCCACCCTGTTTTCAGGATTCATTGATTACGCGATAAAATTATTATAGACGTTTAGAATTGTGCCTGACTCAAAATGAGTACCGAGAGAGGAGAGCTACCCTTGCTGTCAGAAAGTCCTCTTTGCTCTCTCCCCTTAGTGCTTTTTATAAGTATGATTTTTTAAATTGCTTGCTTTAGATTTTCAATTTTTTATTTTGCATATTTTGCTTTACGTTGCCTTTGTAAACTTCCACCGATAGAAAACAGGCACAATAACGGTAATTCAAAACTAATTTGGAGGAAAAAGGATTTTAAAGATTCTCTAACCCTCACTGCCTGCTATCTCTAAACAATGCCCAGTAGAAAATAACATCCCTTTATTTATTAGTCTGCACTCATTATGTGGCTGGGCAATTATTCTAGCTTCAAACAAATTTGCTTAAACAAATAAAAACCTGAGTCGTTCCATAGGGACAATCAGATTTCCCATTTCCGTGCTATTCAAAGGTTATATTTCCTGTTGGTTGGGTAAGCTTTCATTTTCATGGGTCATTTTAGAGGAGTCAGCTACTTATTAGAAGGGTGAAGTCATTTCTGAGGCTCAGTGGAAGACAAATGAGTGTCATATGAGGGAAATAGAACCCAAAGGAGCTCCAGAGAATTGGTCTATCGTAGAATCTGCCCTTCCAAGTGTCCCCAGGTATACAGAAATTCCTACAACAGAGGTACTAGGAGGATGTCACCAGGACGTAGGCTATGCTCTGAGTATCAAGAACTATGCCAACCTTTGGAGCTCAAGAATGTACCTGTATTAGTCTGCTCTGGCTGCCATGATAAAATATTACAGGCTGCATGGCTTAAACTGCAGAGATGTATTTCCTCACAGGTCTGGTGTCCGGGATCAAAGGCCAGTAGATCTCATTACTAATCTGGTTTCTCTCTGGCAGAGGGCCAATTCCTCACTTGGTTCTCAAATGGTGTTAAGGTTCTCTAAAGGAACAGAATGGACTAAGTAAATACATAGATACAAAAAGGGGGTTGATCAGATTGGCTTACAGGATGGGATCCAGGTGGTCCAACAATGGCTGTCTCACACTCAAGAAGCCAAGAATCCATTGCTTCCACAGTCCATGAGACTGGATGTCTCAGAGGTTCAAATCTGATGCTGAAGATCTGGAGGATCACTGGAGAGCTTCTGGTCTTCAGTCTAAGTTGGAAGCCCAAAGAAGTTTGTTCTAATACCAGGCAAAGGCCTGCCTGCCATAGCAATAGTAGATGAACTCACCAGCAAGAGTGAACACAAGCAGGCAAAAAACAGTTTCCTTCTTCCACGGACGTCAGAATTGCAAGCAGAAGTCAAAAAGGTCCCCTCTCTGCAGTCGCTTGGAACTTTACCCAAGTTCTTATTCCTGTGAGAGGCATAGCTGGGTAGGGTCTGAAGGTCACCCTTGGAAACACCCGCTGTGTTTGATCTTTGCCTATGAATTTTCAGACATATTCCTAGTGTGCTCTTCCCAGGATGCATGCCAACTTTGCTTTGAGTATCCCATATCTACATTCAGATGAAGCTAGAGAAGGGGGCTGTGGTGTACTTGGGCCAGAGAACTGAGCAATGGAGCCCTCACTCCTAGAGCAGCACATATAGAGAGCTGCTCTGTGGGGAGGGATGTAATGCCTGGGTCTAAGTCAGACCTATTGGGTCAACCTCAGCCCCATCTAGAGAAGATCCATTCAGGTTAAGCCCTGAGGGTTCACAGGTCATTAGTGTAATGGGTTAGGAAGTATCCATCTCTCATCACATGGCATCTTTTTCCTACTATTTTTACATTTTCCCTTGTATCTTTTTTTTTCTTATTGCTAGAAATATCTTGAGTATGTTCCCTGAATATTTGTTTTGGGGTATATTTCAGCTAGTCAAAATATGTGTATTGTTCCTCAATTGAGAATAAGGAAGCCACTGGAGGTGAATATGATCAAAATATAATGTATGGAATTAAAGATTTAATAATATGGTTTTAAATGTATGTTATAATTCTTTTTTGGGGGAATTGTGACAGGGTCTCTCTACACAGCCCTGGCTGTCCTGGAGCTCTCTATGTAGACCAGACTAGCCTCAGACTCAGAGATCTGCCTGCCTCTGTCTCCCTAGTGCTCGGATTAAAGGCGTGTGCCAGCATGCCTGGCTTGTATATCACAATTCTGACCTCCTAGTACTTTAGAATGTGACCTTATTTAGAGACAGTTTTATACAGGTACCATATTAAAATGATATCATTAAAGTGGGCCCTGGTTGGTATCCCTATGATAAAGAGAATTTGGAGACAGAGAGATCTGCATTTCTGAAGCATGATTTAAATACATGATGCTGTGGGATGTCCTGTATGTTGTGAATAAATAAAATGCTGATTGGCCAGTAGCCAGGCAGGAAGTATAGGATAGGCAGGACAAGCAGAGAGGAGAGGCTGGGAGGTGGAAGTCGGGGAGAGACGCCAGCCTGCCATCCAGGGAGCAACATGTAAAGGCAACAGGTAAAGTCATGGAACACGTGGCGACATATAGATTAACAGAAATGGGCTGAGTTTAAGTGTAAGAGCTAGTCAATGGTAGGCCTGAGCTAATGGCCCAACAGTTTAATTAATATAAATTTCTGAGTGATTATTTTATAAGTGGTTGCGGGGCCCATGGTGCTGGGCAGGACTGGAGAAAACTCCAGCTACAACATGATTTCAGGGCATACCATGAAAATATCAGAACCATGCTGCCACAAGACAGGAGCTTCTAGACCAGTGGTTCTCAACCTTCCTAATGCTGTGACCCTTTAATGCAGTTCCTCATGTTGTGGTGATCCTAATCATAAAATTATTTTCATTGCTACTTCATAACTATAATTTTGATACTGTTATGAAAATAGTGTAAATATCTGATGTGCAGGATATCTGATCTGTGACCCCTGTGAAAGGGTCGACACTATCAAATGGGTCACAACCCACAGGTTGAGAACCACTGTTCTAGAAGTTGGAAGAAAGACCTGGAACCGATTACGTACTGGCACATTCAGAGAGAACACAGCCCTGCCAACACCTTGACCTCAGACTATGACCTTAAAACTATGTAAAAAAAAAAAAAAAAAACATTCAACAAATGTTTCTTATTTATTGTAGGGCTGGTAAATAAATCCAGGGCTTTGCACATAGTAAGCCAGAGCCTTCTGCTGGGCCTTATCCTCAGTCCCTCCAAAATTATAAATTGTTATTTCAGATACCCAGGTCACGGTCTTTCGTTACAGATGAGTTACATGAGTTACATGAGTTGAGTCCAGTTCTTGCTGACAGTGGGTCCCATTGAGCCTACTTCACTCATCCCCAAATCAGACTCTGGCTATCTGGGACATTAGAGCTCCCTGGGTCAAGGAATTCTAGATGTCAAAAGACTGGTGGCTAAGCAGGACCCAGCGGAAACTTCAGAGATTTTCCCCGGAAGCATTTATGAACAGGCAGCGAGGAACGGAGCAAAGACAATAGACTGGAGAGGACGATCCTATAGAAATGGGGACGAATCAGTGGTTGCCGTGCTCTAGAAAGGGATGCGAGGGTGTGGCTCTACAGGAATCGAGCTGTACAGTCTCCTAAGGCAGACGAACACTCTCTCTTCTGACTGCTGTGGTGGTTAGACAGATCCAGCAGGTGGATAAAAACCACCGAGCGGTGCACAGGCACAAGCAGATGCACTCAAAATCTGCTGAAACGGAAGAGGCACCAATAGTCTAAGTTAACCTGTTGCTGTGCTTACTAGATCTGATAACATTCCAATTACTGAGGTTTGAGTTACCAGCAGGGGAAGCTGAGTCATAGCCATGTTATTCTTTATTGTTTGATTCTGTTAAGATGTACTTTGCTTTCATTTGTGTGTGTGTAGGCACATGCATAAGTGTGAGTGCTGGTGCCCTGGAGGGCAGAGAGGGTGTCAGTTCCCCCCAGGAGCTGGAGTTACAGGTGATTGTGAGTTCCCTGGTGCGAGAACTAAATTGAGTCCTCTGGCAGATCAGCAAATGCTCTTAACTACAGAGCCATTTCTCCATTTTATAATTCTTTCAAAATAGAATATATTTTACCAAAAAAAAAGCTTGACTGGGAAACAGAACACAGCAGCTATAGTTCTTCAGTTTCTGCTACCCACACCATCTCATCCTTTGAACTTGATGGTGTCAGCTTAATTACTTTTTAAATTAATATCATAGTTCAGAGCGTGAATGTCTTAACTATCGTAGTTTTCAAAAATAGACTTGAAGAATTCAGAGAAAATATTAAGTGTGTTCAATGGGACTTAGAATTTCTGTTCTTAATCCAACATTAATTAGACCTGCTCTAATATTTTCTACTCCGATTCAGATCCTTCTAAACAGTTGAAAATAATATCAAAACTGAACCTTCTTGGAACTCTGACAGATCACATTCCAAAGCAACATGCATGTTTCATCAATTTTCAGCTGGTGACAGCTGTAGTGATCAAACTTGAATGATGTCTAGATCTGCATCAACATTTGTTGGACTAAAAAAAAGTGACTTTATAAAATATGATAACTGATTCTAAGACATGGCTCTGGAGTAGTCATTAGTATCATCTAAGTTTCCTTAGAGATGTAATCAGGTCTCATCCCCTTCAGTCATGATTTCGGGTAACAATTCTGTGTTCTGTTTTCCACAATTATATTTAATGTGATGTATTTGAAGTGCCCTGGTAACTGAATAAACAAGCTATCGTTCAGGATTGTGGCTGCCCCAGTTTCTATATGAAATACATTTCTGTGCACGTGCATTACATTTATTTAATATATGCATATAAGTAACCTGGAAGATAGACTCTACCCAGCTGACAATGGTTATCTCTGGAAGACTGAGATTTCCAGAGAGTCATTCTCTAAGGAATGTGTCTCTGTGTTTAATCAATAAACACAAAAGTGATATTAGATGTCCTTCCAATCACACTGCCTGGTAATGTGGTTATATAGGTCTCATTGTTGCAGGGCTACACACAGACACTTCACACAGAGGGCACACTACCAGGTCAGAAGTTCTATAGCCGAAAAGCAGAAGATTATAAAACACACAAGTTTTATCCTTTTCGTTTCTCACATTTAATTCAGGATGACACAGCCATCCATCTCAAGCCTTCTAACCCATTGCATCCTTGCTAGCCCTTTGCCCCTCACACTGCCAGCCTCACAACACAGCTTTGGAACATTGCTTTCCATCTCCCATCTAGTACAAAGAACTTGGTGTGCCCAAGTAGCCTACTGTGGATGAACCTTAGTGCGGCTGTCTCCTCCAGCACAGAGACTTCCGTGGGAATTCTTATTTTTGGCTCCAGCCCAACCCCTGAGTCCATCTGCTTGGTCAGTGATGGCTCAGTACAAAGGAGGCTGGCCCCCACAGCACATGGAAACCACAAGGGAGTCTGAGGCTCCCATCTACACATCAGGAGTCTGAAAAACATACAGCGAGGACTAAAAATAGCTACCCTGTTTTTTCTTTTCCTTTCACTTCATTTTATTTTAAAATATATTTTATTTAGTCTTGGGGATTTTCATGCATATCTGCAATGTATTTTGATCATATCTACCTCTTCATTCTCCATTTCGATTCCTCTCAAACCTCTCCCACCGCATCTCCCTCCTAACCCCACATCCTCTTCTGTTTTAACCTAAAGCGGCCAATTAGTGCTTCCAGTATGTGAAGGGATGTGGGGCCATCCACTAGAACGTGGGCATCCTCCCAGCAGTCAAACTCCTGAAGAAAATTGGTTCTGTCTTTCCCAGTACACTTCAACTGCTTAGCTAGGGATTGGGGTTCTGTGTACCCCTCCCCATCCATGGTGGAATGTTGCCCAGCTTGATTTTGTGACAGCAACTACAGCCACTGTGAGTTCATGTGTGTGTGGTGACCTTGTTCTATCCAGAGAGCACTGTTTTGTAGAAGTCTTTCTCAACGGCTGCTCTTGCAATCTTTTGGCCCCCTCTTCCATGATGAACCCTGAGTCTTGGGGGCGAGGATTGTGATACAGATGTCCCATTTAGGGCTGAACATTGAACCGTCGCTTATCCTCTGCTTTCTGATTGTTTGTGGGTCTCTGCATTAGCTGCCTTCCACTGTAAAAAAGAATCTTCTCTAGTGAGAGTTGAGAGCTACACTCTGTAAGTATGAAGATAAGCATTTAGAAGACAGTTTTAGACCAGTAGGGACTATCCAGAGCATGGTGGCATTGTTTTTGTGAAATAAATTAAAGGTATTAGAAGAGCAGGATATTGCTCCTTTATGTGGAGTTTGTACATCATGGTTCAAAACCCGTGCATTAAGAGGGACTGAGAGCTCCCTGTGAGCAAAGAGAAGACAATACGAAAACATGAGTCTCATGTCTCAGAGAGGGAAGCATGGGAAAGAGGCAGGCACCACCTTTTCAGGTAAGCACGGCATGGGGAGCGGTTGCATCCTCAGGAGCTGCCTCTCTAGAGTGGCAAAGTCATCACAGACTGGATCACACTAAGAAACTGACTTCTGGGCAGCCACTGACCCAGGATAATCTGGGCTCCCTTCTGAAACTACACCAGCATAGACACAGGAATGGGCCAAAGTCAAGATGCAATCAGAGAAACAAGCCCTAGCCTTCCCTTTTCTTCTGAGAGAAGGAGATCAGTTCTTAAATTATCAACAGGATTGTGGTATGCGGACGACAGACCTGAAAAACTCACAAGCCGTAACAGAGAACTCTGGTGTGCTTTACCCTCTCAGTGGTGTCTAGGCGCTCTCCTGGAAAGCAGTCCCAGACATTTTGAGAACTCACTTTAGGAACTTAGGTTCCTTAGGGAATAAAAATTAAATAAATAAATAAATAAATAAATAAATAAATAAAAGGGGGACGTTCTTACTGCAGAATTTAGAATGTTTAAAATTTTTGAGAGAAATGAGAAAAAAATAATAACAGAGAAAGCCAAAATTAATAATCTCAGTAAAATAACACAATCTCCTTGGAGTGGACTTTAAATAGAAAACGCATTTAGGAAATCTGAATGGTCCTCAAAGGAACAATGGGAAGACCCTAGGAATTGGAGGTGGATATGAAAGATGAAAGGAGTGGAAATAAGCCGAGTTAATTATGCTAACACCCAAAGTACAAATTAAAATTACAAGAGAAACTTGGCCAGCTTCCTCAAGAGAGTACACAGCAGAGTAGCAGATAATTGTGGCAAGATGGGAAAGCCAAGGACAGGAGTGAGATGCAGATCACCAACCACAAACAAAGGCACAAACTCACAAAGTTTCTTAAATACATATAGAATGAGAGACAGTTACAGGAAGGTCAGCTTTTCGGGTTCCTTGGTTTAAATTATTATTTTAAGTTACCATACAAACTACTAGGTTTCATTACGGAACCCTCATACATAACATTATTCTCTGTTGTGATTCATCATCCTGGTCCATCCTCCTCACCTATATCCTTGTCCCCCGCCTCCACCAAGTAATGCGTCATTCTGCTTTGATGTCACATGCATTCCATTATCTGTCTTTGCATCTGGACTGAATGCATTTCTGGGTTATGATATGGTTACAAGCCTTAGGGGGCCAGGGAATGGAATGTGGTTGTTTGAAAGAAAATGGGCCCCAAAGGGAGTGGCATTATTAGGAGGGGTGACCTTGTTGGAGTAGGTGTAGTCATGTTGGAGGAAGTGTCACTGTAGAGGCGGGCTTTGAGGTCTCATATATGTTCAAGATACTACTCAATGTCTCAGTTCACTTCCTATTGCCTGCAAGATGTAGGACTCTCAGCTACTTCTCCAGCACCATGTCTGCCAGCATGCCACCATGTCCCACCATGATGAAAATTTACTAACTCTGAAAATGTAAGCCACCCCATTAACCTAATTAAATGTTTTCCTTTATAAAAGTTGCCCGGGGGGGGGGGGGTCACTGGAGAGATGGCTCAGCAGTTAAGAGCACTGATTGCTCTTCCAAAGGACCCGGGTTCAATTCCCAGCACCCACATGGCAGCTAACAACTGTCTGTAACTACAAGATCTGACACACTCACACAGACATGCATACAGGCAGAACACCAACGTACATAAAATTTTAAAAAATTAATTAATTAATTAATTAAAGAATAAATTAAAAAAAAAGTTGCCGTGGTCGTGGTGTCTCTTTACAGCAATAGAAACTCTACCTAACACACCTGGTCAGTCTTGGGAGTGTTTAGTAATAGCAGGAATAAGCTAAAACATCATATAATAATTTTCCATGAATTGATTATACTGAAATACTTTGGAGCCTCAACCACAACCATGCCCAATACACAACTAACATTCCAATAATGACGTTAATCTCTAACAATAAATCAAGACAGAATCAAGAGGTGCATCCAGGTTTTGAGTTTTAGTTCCTATAATGCGGCCTAAAGAGACCATCTGGCAGTGGAAAGGGGCAACAGGGTGAAAATGAGAAGGAAAAGAGATTTTTTTAATGCATGATTTTTGAACATTTCAAAAACTCAATAGGCTCTAACTAAATGTATTCATGTCATACTTGAGATTAAAAAAAGTTTTCTTTACATCTGGAAAAACATCTAGAATAATCTAAAATTTCTTAAAGTTTTTACTAAACCCCAAATCAAAGTTTTCTCAAAAATCTAGATATTTGCCTTTCTGCATGTTTACTGCCACAAATAGTAATTTTTAAACAATTAAATTAATAATTTGTGAATCCTGTACTAGCTCATGATCTAGTTATATCATTCTAAAAATTCAAAGGAATTCACTAGTTTTCAACTTTTCAAGGATAGGGAAAATAATTCTGTTTACTATCCCAACTTAGGAAATGTGCAAAAGTTCAATATAAACTGAAAAATTCATGAATGATAGCAGGTATCCCAAAGGCTTGGAGGAAAGAAACTGTTAACGTACTGTATGTACATTGAGACAAACTAGGAAAATAATTTCAGTTGCAAAACAAAAAAGATAACTAACCACAGAGACAAGCACATTTTTTTTTTCAAGACAAGGTTTCTCTGTGTAGTTCTGGAGCCTATCCTGGAACTCACTCTGTAGACCAGGCTGGTCTCGAACTCACAGAGATCCACCTGGCTCTGCTGGGATTAAAGGCACGCACCACCACCACCCAGTGAGACAAGCTGGAGAGATGGCTCAGACATTAAAGGCTAGGCTCACAACCAAAACTATAAGAGACAAGCACATTTTAACATTACAAACTTCTCAGTAGTATGCCATGTGCGTTTATTACAGCAGATCTTTAATTTCCACTTGGGGTTTAAATGTCCTCCAGTAGAATTCAGCTCGGGTCAGAAAGCCATCTAAAAGCCACTCTTTAAATTGAACACTACGTTACTAACATTGAAGCCAACATTAATCTTAAGGAAAATATGGTAAGTACCAATAAATTTACATTTTTTCCCTAAGACAAGGGAGAACACACTTTAATCCATCCATTTTTTAAATTGACCTAGCTCAAGTCTGGGACTAGATCAGCAAATCCATCTTCCCTATTCTCTGTTAACAGATTAGGGGTATGCCATTCCAGGGTGGAATGCCTGTAAAGGAGCTTATATTGCTTTGCTCATATGGAACTGATTTGAGCCAAGAAAAGAAGTAAGACTTTACAAGACCACAGTTTTCACAGTTTCTAGGCCAGCACAATCACCAAGAGTGTAGTGGTTCCGGAGGCTGAGACCTCTGAAAACCCAACTATGGTCACTGGGAAATGGTTTTCTTTCAGCTGAGATGTCTGTCATTCTCTCTCCTCCCCACTTCTAAACTGAGGTAGAAAAATAAATAAATTTCTAGTGAAGAGAATAAGGCTGAATCTGATCATCTCTTTCATTTACATCAAGCGTGAAAAGACTCTTGTTCACTTTCACAGTTCACGGGTCTCCTGTGTGGTCCCTGCCTCTGCTGGGTTTGCAGTCCAGCTGGGAAGACAGAAGGGAGAAGGGAAGGCCAGAAGGACTGTAAGTGGATCCTGACTTGTGGGGTTCTGAGTGAACTCTAGATTTGTCTGTTAGTTATCATTGCCCAGTTGGAAGTGAGGTGTACCATGGGTATTGGTAACATAAATGCTCTTAAACTTTAATATCTTACTAGGGATGGATAAATTATCTTTCAAGCCTGATTACATATATTCATGAAGTGATGATATGTGCACACACACACATATTATTACTGAAAACAATAAACTTCATGAAGCTGAAAATTCCTAAGCTGGGAGAATCAAGGGGAAAGAGATATTTGGGAGCTACATCTAGCAGTGAGAGAGAGAAAATGGGTGTATTACAGGGAGACAGAGTGAGACAGGGTATGCTAAGTCCCCATATCTGCAACTTGCAGAGACATGGCTAGTCTAGTATCTCCCAAATCCCCATGCCCTGGGCAGAGTGATGTGGACAGAAGCAGTCACTCTCAGGAGTTATACGGAGGTTGCCTAGAATCACGGCGTTACATAGTTGTGACCTACTATTTAGTAAAGACGGGGAATTTGATCCAGGTCAACATAGATAGGATTTTGGTTAAATAGGAGAGATATATGGTCCCAAATAATGAATATGTTGAGTATGCACCCAAAGAAAGAATGCTGCAGCCTGTTTGCATTTTTACTGGAGATTCTGAATCAGTGGATTTACAGAGAGACACTGGATCTGTGTCTTCAATACATCAGTGTAAACAAGCACCTCCAAGTAGCTTGAACAACTCAGAGTTCTTTTTGATCATCTGTAGATCACTTATTTAGATGCAGAGTATCCCTGTAAGATATATATATATATATATATATATATATATATATATATATATATTCATATAATCCTTTTAAAAATTAATTCAGTTTTCGACAAAGCAAAGTTTTCATATAAAGCATATAGTACATTCTGGTCACAACACTCCACCCTATCTTATACCCTGTCCCCCTTACTGAGCCTCCCCTCCTCCCACTATTATGGATTTTTGTTTTGGTTTTGTCCCTCACTGAGTTTAAGCAGGGCCACCTGAGTAGGCATCAGTGTGAGGCCATTCACTGAGCATGGCTGACTGACCAGTGACTGTACCACTAAAGACAATGACACACCCTCCACAGCAATGTCAACTGCCCATAGCTCCCCACAGAGACCGAGCCTCAAGAACACCTCCCCCATGACTGAATACTGACAGGGCCGGTGTCTTTAGTAACTGGAATAATGATATATAGACAGTGTCCACATAAATGGTAAAGTTCTACAAAAATGAATTAAATTGAAGCATGTCCAATTCAATACGGATAATAAAGTGATTCTGACTCAATAAAAGAAAGCAGGCAGGCACCCCTGGAAACAGAGCTGTTCTTTTCATCAGAACAGCTGGAGGGCCGCAGTCTATCCACAGAAGAGGAGACTGTGTCCATGTCATATGGAGGTCTTGGGATTTTATAGGATGGAAAAGAGGGAACTTGGGGCTGGAAGAGTCCATCTGCAGCTCAGTTCTCCCGTAATCTGAAAAGGGGTAGATACAAAAGGGCTTGGAATGTGGGTCTCTTGATTAGAAACTTCCGCAGGTGTTATCAGTCGGGTCAACTCTCTTGTGTAGAGCTTCTCAGTCCACCTGAGGCTTTTGGGTAATTAATCCTCCAAGAAATACCACTTGACTGGAAGCCAGAGACCTCAACCATGCTCCTGAGCAAAGTCACACAGCTTCTCTATTTCCTGGCCTCATCTGCAAAAGCAGAAGTGTGGCCTGGAGTGCTCTCTAAACATTGCCCAGAATTCTGTAAATTTACTGACGACTATGTACCTTGGCTTAAACATGTCTACCAACTCCATGGAATTTATAACATTAGTAATAACATATGAGTGCACATAATCACTTTACTAAATGAAACTATGTAATTGGGCTTGCAAGGTTTGTAAATTTCTCCATGTCTAACAGGATATTAACTATAAGAACATTTGTGCTTCCAATACCCACGGTACACATCACTTCCAAGAAGGCAAAGATCGCTGACAACTTGTTCTTAGGTCTTGCCAGGAATAAGTGAGTGAGCTTCTCTTCAGGAAGTAGTAGCAGACACAGCCTTTGAGGGGTGGGACTTTGATCAAGGCCAGAGTTTTCAGACAATGAATTCAGAAATGCCAGAAGGCATGGGAGTTGCTGAGAATACCTCTCACTTGCTGATTGCTCAAGATTCTGGGCTCTTGGAATTATCCCCAGTGTCACTATGGCTTTCTAGTGGTCAGTGGGGATGGTTAGGATCTGAAATTATCCCTACAATCTCCAGCCTTTCATTCAAATTGAGTCTCCCTAACCCTTCCTCATCCAGCCCAGTTTTCTTAAATCCGTCATTTAAATGTTTACTCCACTACTTCATCCCAGAGGAGAATGAGATGGAAGGAAATGAGAAAAACATCTTAAAAGAAAACATACATTTAAAGACAATGAATACATGTCAGTTTTCATCAGAGGGAAGGAGAGGTTTAATTTACCCTTCTGTTGGCTTTCCATTGCTGTAACAAAATATGTAAGATCCTCATCTGCAAGGCCACCATCTTTCAAGGAGGAAACGTTTATTTGGGCTTATAGGTTTAGAGGGTTCAGTCCACAGTCGGCTGACTACATTGTTTGGGGGCCTGTGGTGAGACAGAATATCATGTAGAGAACATGTTGTAAAGGAAGCTAGAAAGAAAAAACGGGAATTAAGAAGGGGCCAGAATCCCTGGATCCCCCTCAAGGGGACACCCTCAATATCTTAACTTCCTTCCATTTCCAGTAGGTTCCACATCCTATAGGCTTTGCTACTTCCCAGTAGCACCAGGGGCTGGGAACTGAGACTTTAACAGGTGGCCAGTAGGGACATTTAAGGTTGAAACTCTAGTAAGTCCTCCACTGTCCCTCACATCTTTGGTACAGTTGTCCACTTCCTCAATAGACAAGCTTCCCTTTTCCCTGGGTGATATTTCTCTTCACTTTATTCCCCTTCAGTCACTCCCAACCCTGGTGTTGTATAGCAGTTTCATCCAAGATTAAAACCTCCCATCTTGGAGGGAAGTTCATGAACACACGGGATGCTTAAGTGAGAGCGAAGCACTCTGTCCTCCAAGGAAGGTTCTATCCTCAAACTCAGGAAGGAAACAATTCAAAATAACTCCAGGAAGTCCCAGAAACCAAGCAGATTCACTAGGCCCCGCCCTCTCAAGATTACATAAGCGGTAAGGATGGCTGAGAGACACTCTCAGACCAGACCAGCTGCCCAGAAGAGGCCCAGACCAACTGATCTAACCCAGAAAGGACATTCTCCAAACTATTGAGCCGCCTGCATGCTGCACAGTGTGCTCTGAGTTTCCAGCTTTCATGAGTGGTCACTCACATTCGGTGATGCAGTTGTCTTTGAGTCCTTTATGTTCCTGTAACTCATCACCCATATTCCTCTAAGAAATTCCTCACTCATATTCCTGTAAGTAACCCCAAAAGAACTCATTGCCTCACCAAGTTGGACTTAAGTGGTTTCTGTACTTTGGTTTATTTTTGGTTCCTATATAAGGTAAGTCGCTTGTTCACATCTCCACAGGAATAGTGTCATACCACACTTGGCTCTGAAGAGTAGTCTGGTAGTCCTTCTAGAAGCATCTGTGGTAGGAGAAGTTACAGAGATCTGTGTGGTTAAAAAGCAGGCTACTATTTGGCTTCATCTAGAACAGTGGTTCTCAACCTGTGGGTCATGACCCCATTGGGGTCCACTGACCCTTTCACAGGAGTCACCTAAGACCATCAGAAAACACAGGCATTTACATTATGATTCATAACAGTAGCAGAATTATGGTTATTAAGTAACAACAAAAATAATTGTATGGTTGGGGGTCACCACAACATGAGGAACTGTATTAAAGGGTCGCAGCTTTGGGAAGGATGAGAACCACTGCTCTAGAGTCTTCTGGATATTTTGACTATAGCCAAAACAAAAGGAAAGCTCATAAAAAAGGAGAAATAAGAATACAGGGTAGAAATGACATTGGAGAAAAATAATCAATGAGGAGAAAAACTTGATATAAAAGCTCCAGGAACTATTCTAGAATGTAAGGGGCTTCTTCTATGTGAGTGAGGTCTGGGATGGCACCTTCTTCAAGCCTTTCTTAGCTTCTCTGGAACCTGGTCCATTGCATGTGAACCCAGAAGGCTGTAGTGGAAATCCCACCATGATTGAGTCCAGAGTCTGGAGGAACAGGCAAGTGGCTGTAACTTGGGCACTTTAGACTCCAGAGTTATGGATCCAGAGAGTTATGGTTCTCCTCATCCATACCTGCTGCTGGTGTCAGAGCACACTCCACTGGGGAAGTGCCAGGAGGAAAATCTGAAAAGCCACAGGCTTGTGAGAAAACAACAACTGAGCCATTGCACCCCTAGTGTGAAAAGACACACGAGCCAAAGCCCAGACTGCAGCAGGCAACACTTGCCCTGCAGTTCCAGCTCATAGGGGGATGGCTGTCTGGACCAGTCATGAGGGCATGGCCAAATCCTCCAGGAGATCCCTAAATGGACCTGTGGGATCCCAAAGAACAGAACTGGAACATATAGGGAACTGAAAGGACTTGAGGGAAGTGTCTGCTGGCAAGTTCACTAAGTACTGGTTGACATAATCACCAATGTGATTCTGCACTCTGACTTAGAGTACGAAGGAATCCCTTTTTAAGGGCAGCTATGCAAATGATGGGCTAGCTCAAGGAGACATGCCAATCTTCCACTGGCAGACGGTGCGTTGTGATGGTTTCCACTGATGCTGATACAGTTCCATTAACCCCTTCACACGATCTTCTCCTGTCCCCTTGTGGCCACGGATGGACATTTGGGAGCCAGCTGCCTAGGGCAGACCCTCTTGGCAAAGCAAGGGGAGATGACAGCTGGGCTCCCCTCTCATCTAGCTAATCCTCAATCTAGTCAATGTCACAGTGAAGAGACCTCAATTATTTGATGGGTTTACAATTAGTCTACTCTTGTCTGAAAAGAGGCACTCTCTCTGAAAGGGACCTGTCAGTCACAAATGGAAATTTAAGGGCACTGCACCCCCTGCTGGTAAACTTTATCATTATCAGATTTTAATACCAGAGCCTACAGACGCCATGCATGGTTAATAGGAGACAGATGTGCAAGATTGCGATTCCTCCCAGCAGTTCTCACTGTAGTTACCGAGCATCACCTCCTCCTTCATTAATATTGATCTGACATATTGTTAATCTTTATGCTCGTACCCCCTCATTCCTTTGCTTTAACCTAAGCACTGCCAAGGATAAAACTATCTGATATCTTTGGGCGCCTGTGCAAATATTCTTCCATTCTTCAAAAGATAGACAAGTGCCTTCATTGGGGGGGGGGGGGGGGTTTTCATCTTTTCCCAGATTTTACCCTCCAAGGAACTCTTTTACTTAAAAAATATGACTTCTGTTCTACCCTTCTTAGCTGAACTAAGAACAAACACTTCCTTGTTCAGTGAGGGGAAAGGGCATCTAAATATAGATATGCAATATAAATGTGATCCTATGCACACATTTGTATAAACATAAATAACATGTCTTAGTAGCCAAAGCCCAGTGGGAAGCCTCATCCTAGTTTGGTTACGGAAGCAGAAGTTTTCTCCTCAGGGTCTCCTCGTCTTTGGTTACCCCTCCTCCTCCAGGATAAAAATAGCTAGCTGTGTATTCCAGGCAAGATCGGGATTCTCTCTCT
>CABHPQ010169917.1:46717-72120 GCA_902168405.1 Peromyscus aztecus
CTGCTACTCACTCCTGCCAGGTTTGAAGACACCTGCAGTGACCTCTGCCCTCCCTCTTGGATAATACAAAAATATGTAACACAAACAATATCCTCAGAGACCGGAAGTGTTTAAATCATCTTTTCTCTCCAGATAAATAGACTTACTTATCATAGGTAACAGTATTTTATAGTACTTATAACAGTTAATGGCATGGTAAATTTTTAATAAAGTGAGCCTAGTTTGGCATAGACCTCCTCACACACAAACTGGTCTGCCCTTAAAAATGACTATAAACTTTGTGTCACGACGATATTGGAAGCCTCTTGCCACATTCAGGCATTTGCTGTTAGCGGCCCTTGATAACTGAACTACTATGAGGCACTCTAAAATGATCAAATACGAAAAAGAATTAAGTGTGTGGTTATGGCTGAGTGGTATTCATTTATACAATGTAATCTTTACATATGTAATTATCTCTCCCTTATAATACAGCAAACCTAAGAAATCACAATATCAAATGATTTTTGCCAAGATAAAAGTCTAGTGATATTTGTCCAAGTTTTGCACATGCTGACCTCTTGATCTGCCAGGATGTGGCTCTGCCCTTTAGAGGTGGCAGAGAAACACCTTGGTTTTCCAAAATTCACCCTTCTTAGACCAGATGAAGTCGTATCCTGTCTGGTGGCTGAAAATGTATCTGTCTCTGTAGGCGCAGGTTTTAAAACAGCAGGTCTTTCCCAGAATGCATTCCTACAGGGGTTTTTTTTTGTTTGTTTGGTTTGTTTGTTTGTTTTTGTTTTTGTTTTGTGGTGGAGGGGTGTGGAAGGGGAATGTCTTATTTTGTTTTTGAGTATGGAGAATTTGAGTAAAAGTTTTAGATTTTACTCATTTTACCAGGAGCCTGCATGCAAAGGATCAAATGCCAGACAATGGTATGTATCACATGGAAAATCCTAAAGACATTAATATTAATGACTTATCATCAACCCCAGCAGAAAGAAGGCGAATTAAATGATAGCTGTGAAATAGGAAATAATGACCCTTAAAAGTTACCACTTTTCCTTCATCTCCTTGCAAGTAGGTAGCCAAGGGATTGCTTCACTATCAAACCAACAACCGACCTCTCCCACCTGTCAGGAAGTTAGCCAGAATCAAAGGTTTGTCCAAAGCATTTGAGGATTCCTTAGATAAATTATATCATGGGCAGGGAAAGCACAGACACAGGTCAGTTTGGATGACTGTTCAGTATTTATTATTGTTCTACTTGTCAGGGTAATTAACTCACTTAGAGAAATTGTACACATTAAGTCTGTTCTCATTACAAATGTTCACCTTTGCTTGGAACAGTGCTATGCCGCACACGTCTGCAACAAACACACTGGATACTTCATGGTCAACCACACGGTAAAGGGTCTTGCAAAGTATCATTCAGCATGATCCACATATTTTTGGTAAGCTCCATGATCTTCATCATTGCCAGGATAATGAAAACACAAAAATCAGCCTAACTGATTAATTAGAAATATGCATTTCAAAATCGTGTGCTTATCAGGTCTAAATAGAAGGTTTAATTGGTGTCTTGGTTTCTTTTCCTGTTGCTGTGATAAAAAATTTTGTAACAAAAACTCACTGTTGAAGGTGGAGTCCATCATGGTGGGAAGTCACAGCAGCAGCTGCTCACATTATGAATAAAACAATGAACACCTGCAAGATGCTTGGATCGCTTTCCCCGTTTTTTTTGCAGTCCTGGATCCTGATCAGGAAATAGTACCACCCACAGTAGACAGGCCTTTCCACCTCAGTTAATGCAATCAAGGGAATCTCCTTCAAGCATGCCCAGAGGCCTACCTTCCGGGTGATTCTAGATTCTATCACTTGACAACTGATGCTCACCACCAGAGGTAGGATTCTCTGAATGACAGTGGGACACAAAAGCAGGACCTAGCAATACCCACTGGTATTCTTGTGGGTGTTTCGTTTTCAGCCTCACTTGGACTATGGCACTTCCTCCTGTTACTCTGTGCAGGCGTTTCAAGTGCCTGCTCTCACACGGTCACCTTTCTCACACTGAGTTGAACCACCACCATCAAAGAATAAACCTGATTCAGGGGACAGCCATTTTGAAATAACGTCACTCTTTCTAAAGAGCTAGGAAGGCCCTTAGGTATTTACTTGATGTTATTTTCCAGTCTTTCTGGTTTTGCACGCTACACTAGGCAAAGCAATATTGGAGTTTAATTTTCTTCAGTCATAAGAAAAACATGTAAAACTCGCTATTTAGTTATTTTAACAGCGTTTTTTATTCGTAAAGAATTTTACAATAAACGTGGGATTTCTTTCATTCCTATTTAGTACCAAGAAAAGTCTCCTCCTTGGCACACTTAATTCAATATGTGTAATACTCTAGTTAGTTAATATTAATTTTAAACTAAATAAAAGTCAGAATGTTCACAAAAAGAAATGTAAATGGCCAGCAAATGCATGAAAATCAGCTTTTTATTCTCAGAGTAATATATAAATGAGATCATTTTTTTCTTCTATTAAACCACAGGAGATGCTTGAATGTAGCTAGCCAGCAGCATCTCCCATGGACCACATATGGAAATACTGAGCCCTAGAGCCTTTCTTAAAGAAATCAGTTCTCATATAATAAATTGTTACTTTACGGGCAACAATTGTGTCTTGGCTTAGAAATGTACTACTGAGAACCCACAGAGGAATTTGCTAATTTGCCCCACTATTTTAGGTCATTAAATAAACACTGTATATCCCAGCCACACAGCCAGAAGGGAACTGAGTTAAAGTCAATTAGATGCAGCTGGGCGTAGTAAATATAAACCCTTTAGAAAGGTCATTAAGAGAAAACTGAAACAAAGTTTTTCTCCAATTTTGTGCTGCTTCGAGTGCTAAGGAACATAAACCTCTCAGATGAACAAAAAACCTTGCTTTCTTAGAGTCAAATCAGAAAACAAGAGATGAGTTGGGTCTGTTGTGCAAGTTTCCTCTGAGCCTGAAACATCCCATCCTTCAGGGAAGCTCGGTGAGCAGGAAGGTAAACAACTCAAAATAGCTTCAGGAAGTCCCTGAAACTGACCAGATTCACTAGGCCTCTCCTGACAGAGGAAACAATAAAAGCAGAGAGTCCCTCTCAGAGAAGGGAAGCTAAGCTACAAAACAAAGGCTCTCAGAAGAGCAAAAGCTAAAAAGACTATGAGACCAGACCAGCAGCCTGGAAGAAATGGAAACCAGCCAACCTGCCTGGAAGAGATTTAGACCAGAGTCACTCGGAAAGGACACTCTCCAACCTGTTGAGCTGCCTGCAGGCTGTGTAGTGCCCTTCAAGTTTCTCAGCTTTTGTGAGCTTTTGTGTCATCCATGCTGTGGTGGGCCTGGGTGATGCAGCTCTCTTTGAGCCATTTCTGCTCCTGTAAGTAACCCCAATAAAACTCACTGGTTCACAGTTATACTTTGGTGGTATTTGTGCTCTGATCTACTGTGAGTTCCCAATCTGGGATGAGAAGATGTGTATGTTTTATCTCCCCAGGAAAAGTTTTGTCACACAACAGGGTCCCATACAGTGAGAAGCTATAATGCCACTCACTGTGTTGTGGGTTGCCTAAATCTAGAAATTCATGCTTCCAAGAAATATGTCCCTATCATATGTCAAGGTCATTTCACTTTTCTGTTGCTCACAAACAACGTGAAAGATGTCCAGAAAATCCAGTTCACTAGAATTTCACGTTCATCTTCACATTGTGTCCAGTTGACACAAAATACTTTCAATGTAACTATAAAATCGTCAGAATGAGATTTCGAAGGATAATTACTGACTTGAGAAACGCTTATCACGTGTGTCATTGTGCTGGTCAATATGTGTCAACTTGGCATAAACCCAAACATACCCAGGAGGAGAGAATCCCAGTTAAGGAATTGCCTCTATCAAATTGGCCTGTGGTGATGTTGGGGAAAGGGTAGGGCAGCATTTTCTTGAGTGTTAACAGATGTAGGAGGGCCCAGACCACTGTAGGCAATGCCATCCCTAGGGAGGTTTCCTGGGCTTTCCAGGAAAGATAACTGAGCAAGCCAGTAGGCAGCATCCTCCCATCTCACTTCCACGCTCTCAGCTTCAATTCCTGCCTCCAGTTTCCTGCTTTGAGCCCCTGCCCTGGTTTCCCTTCCTTACTGACGGTCACCTGTAACTGTTAAGCCTTTACTCTCTAAGTTGCTTTTTGTCATGGTGTTTATCACAACAGAAAGCAAACTGGAACTAGTTATACGGGAACTTAAACTACAAGCAGGACACATTTTAATATTAAAAGAATAACGTATAGGCAAATGCTTGTTCACACTGGTGTCTGTCCTGTGAATATTTTACTATTTATCTGGTGTTTTTAAGAAGTTGATTTCAAATGTTCATTTTCCCCTCTCTTTGTGGGAAGTACTTAGCTACATAACATAGTCCATTGCTCCAGGAAATTTTGTCTTCTAGGTATCCAGCCATTACCCATATCTATCTACTTACACATATAATTGTAGCTATTTGTGTGTGTGTGCACGTGCGTGCACACATGCACATGCAGTGTCTTGCTGAGGACAGAATGAGCCTGTTTTGGTAATTACCTGCTATTCTCAGACAGTTGCCTTTCCCTACAGAGAGCTCTACAGCCTTCCAATAGGAAAGAATTTGATTTATTTTCCGTCCTGAGGAGTTTCCTCCACTTCCTTTAGTAAGGGGGACTCTTGTGTCACTGACGCCTGGCATAAGATGCTCTGTGAAGTTTTGCCTTTTCCCCAGAAACTACTCTTTTTATCAGTCACAGTCCCCAGGGCCGGGGGGTGGGGGAGAGGAAGGAGGAAAGAAGGAAATAAAACAAAGAAGTCAACACTGAAATGAGTAAAACCCACCAGGCATTGATGGTAACCCTCAGCATCTAGCCGACTGAAGCAGAAAGAGTACCATCAGTTCAAGGGCAGTCTTCCCTACATAACCAGCGCAAGACAAGCCTGGGCTACATGCTGAGACTTTATCTAAAAAAAACCACAAAAGTAAATGATCAAATAAATAAATGTTTTAAGTTAATTAGCAAAGGTCTTGGAAAACCTTGAAGCCTATGGCCATTCACTTTACTATTAATATGTCAATTCCTTCATTAATTCATGGATTATTCTATTAGTCAAGAACAGATCTCCCTATCAAGTTTAGAAATCTTACCTGTGATCTGAAATTCTACCATATTATATAATAAGATATGAGTTACCACTGCCTGGGAGCCACCACTACCTTGACTTTAGAAATCTCATTATGCATTATTCTCTAATCATCTCCTCCCCCTAGGACTTCATAATCTCGTGTCCCCGAGTAACTATCCGCAAGTGTTGCAAGCGATTTGATTACACTGTAGAAAGATATGTCACTGCAATTGGTTTAATAACAAGCTAAATGATCAATAGCTAGGCAGGAGGTATAGCCAGGACTTCTGGACAGAGAGAGCTCTGGGAAGAAAAAGGTGGAGTCGCCAGCCAGATGCAGAGGAAGCAAGACATGCAGGGGAAGAGGTAAAAACCACAAGCCATGTAACAGCACACAGATGAATAGAAATGGGTTACGTTTTAAGAGCTAGTTAGAAACAAGCTTAAGCTAAGACCAAGCTTTCATAATTAATAATAAGTCTCTGTGTCATGATTTGGGGGCTGGCAGTCCAAGAAAACTGTTTCTACAAGCAAGAACTGACACATTGACTGTTGACCTTAGGTGCATCTTACCAGCTCACAAAACACACATCCCGCCTCCCGACTGCTTGGCATGCCCTCCATGTGGAAAGGTCAAGCTGATCAGTCTCAGACACCCTCCAAGCAACCCAGAAATGAGAAGTAGGTGACTTTTTTAAATTTTTGTTTATTAATTTTTTAAAGTTTTTTTAAACTTTTATTTATGTGTATGTGTGTATCTGTATAAAAGTATGCCACATGTGTGTGAGTATCCGTAGAGGCCAGAAGAGGGAGTTGGAGTTACAGACAGGCGTGAGCTAGGAACTGAACTCTGGTCCTCTAGAACAGGAGTCTCTCTTAAGCACTGAGCCATCTCTGCAGGCCCTGATCATTGTTTACAGTCAGCATTTACTGTGGCATTGTAGTTTATTCTTATCTACCCCCTTCTCTGTTGCCCTCCTCCATGTGCCCGGACTTCCCTCCCCCTCACTGGCACCCTTCGTACTCCCAGACAGTCCTCTCTCCGGCTTTCCTGTCACCAGCATCCCATCGTGTCACATGCATCCCATCACTCTTTATTTCCTTCCGCCCCTCCTTCCTTAACATCTATTCCTTCCTTCTCACAGTTCTCTACTTTCATCACACACCACACACACACACACACACACACACACACACACACACACACACATCGTCACCATCTATCAGCAAGGCTGACACCCCCAACCAGCAACAGGCCCCGATACAATAGGCCATTCCTGTTGTAATGTCAGTTTGTTCTCTCTGGAGACTTTCCACCCTTCTTTGTGCGAACTGCTTTATTCCACTGGAGGATTGTCTAACACCAGGGGCACAAACTTGGCAACCAAGTGTTGCCATAAGCAATACTACATTCCCAGTAAACTTGGTGCCCCTCTGGGCCACAACTTCTTACACCTGAATGCCACACACTAACATACCCTGTGTGCTTGAAGTTGGCGTTAGAAGGTTCCAGGTATTTAAGAGTTCCATCCTTCTAGGAAACTGTGTTATCTTAGAAGTAATGCCAAACACTTTCAAAGTAATGTTAGCATTGACTACTTGAAAATACTTCTCGGAGAGCAAAAGATGCAGTCTTTCGGTAGAGTCTACAGCTACATTTTCCGTGGTAGAAATGATATAATTAGGCGAGGTGATTTAGAATTTGTCTCTAAGCCAGACATGGTGGCACATAATCCCAGCACTCCAGAGGAGGAGTCAGAGTGATTAGGAGTTCGACAGCTGCCTCCAACGTATAATGAGTTGGAGGGCAGCTTGGGCTGCACAAGACCCTGCCTTTAAAAAATGAAAGCAGGAGGAGGGAGGGAGAAGAAAAAAGTCTCTGTTAGCAGAAGTTATAAATGACATCACATCTGCTCTGAAAACTCAACAAATTAATATAAATTGGTCAATCACTATTGTCACAGACAATTTTATATCTTGTTTTCACTTAGACAGTGGGAATTTTCCCAATAGCCAAGGTTATTTAAGACATTCATATAAGCAGCAAGGGATAAATACACCAATTTTTACCAGGCTTTTTGTTTTTGAATCCAAAGACAGGTTAAACTCTGAGCCATGTTTTCGTTGCCTTGGATTGAAATCGAGATCTATCAGGAGGACTGAAAGAATTTTGTTTCTGAAACTGAGCATGCTGTCTTTATCCAGCACATCCTCCATGTATTAATCACTATGGGTCATGTGAGAATGCTCAGCAGCTCATCCTTCAACAGCAGGAGGGATCAATTCTAGGTCCTGAGATCATATTCACTGTGCACTCTTACCGTCAATCAATTCAACTTGGCAAAGAAGCGTGTCATAGATTAATGTCCTGTGGTGTGACTTCATCTGTGCTAGGCAAAAAAAGGGGGCAGTGGGGATTGACAAAGTAAAATAAAATGTAAATGCTGCCATTGTCATTTGGAAGCCAGCCTGGCACTCACAGCCGGCTGTAGGTAAATACTCTCTTAAGTGACACCACAGAAGTCCAGCCTCAAACAGGGCTCCTTTAAACAAGTGATAAACAAGACCAAGTTCAGACAAAATCTAGGTTGGCATGTGATGTTGGAAACATCAAATATTGTTTGGGGATGAATGAGTAACTGCCATTTCTACCATCCATTTGATAAGGTTTATTAGGATAATAATGAACTCTCCACTCTCTCCATCTTCATTTTTACTTCATCCAATCTAGCGCAAACTTGGCTTCCTTCCATTCTCTCCAAAGAACTCCACCAGAACACACATGTTAACGTCTCTTGCTGACACCTGTCACTGAGACGTTCCAGTCCCACTGTGCATGTTCTCTCCTTCTGTGTCAAATAATAATCCTATTTTAACTGTAAGCATAGGACTAGTAGTCTGAAATAATATTTACGTCCAAATAAATTGATTTCGTTTCTAAAACTGTTTATGTCATAACTAGCATAATTCAGAATAGTCAATACAAGTTGAGCTCCCAATAAATACATAAATGTCTTTAATAGATGTGTGATATAGACAGTGCTCATGGGAAAGGTTCTGTACAGAGTCAAACTTGCAGACACATACTGCAATAAGCAGTAGTTATTGATTCTGCTTCTTCTAAACAAAAGGGTGAAAGTGGGTCAGTGTGTGTGTATGTATGTATGTATCTAAATAACACTTCTCAAGAGCCTTGTCTTTCATTCTCAAACCCTGGGTAATGTTTTTGCATAAGATAACTCTCACCCTCTCTTAGAGCCCACACACAAGGCTCTCCCTCTTAGTAAGAAAGAAAGAAATCTTTCACATTGCTATGAACCAGTTAGGAAAAGGGAGTCACCCAAATGCAGGACCTCCATTCCCAGTTTGGGGAAGAAGGTGTGCTCAGAACATTCAGAAGTTAATGTTTGCTGCCCTCCCCCAAATGACTGATTGGAGGATAATCAAACAAGAGGTTAATCCTGAGAATAATTTCCAATTTTATAATGACAATTTACATTCAAAAGTTTTAATGTCACTTAACAGGAGTTATTCCATGCTTGAGAAGTATTTTATTTCCTTGGGGAGATTAGTGAAGAAAGCCTAGCTATAAAATTTAATATCTATAAGATATTAAATACTGTTCATACCCATATGCAAAACCAAGTTTCTAATGGGAAAAGGTAGCATTTGCACAATTACTAGAATGTCACCTCTCTACTACCTAAGGTTGAGTGACTTGGAATGTGAGGCTACCCCTGTGGAGTCACAGCCAGATCAAGGTAACCATTGGTCTGCCGTGATCAATGGTATCATTTCTCGGACATGAATCATATTTTCAGGGTTGCAAAAAAAATTCTCACTTATTTAAATGAGAACAGAAGGCTTTGACATTACATCAGATTTTCCCTAGCCTTTATGGGCTACATTCTGTTTACTTGACTTCATGCATTGAGCAGATTATAATTACAAACAAGTTAGCTAAATATGTATCTTCCATCAAAATCAAGAATGTGGGAGACTACTTAGTCTTGAACACATTGGCACAAGAGACCACTTCCTAAATATATCACCAGTATCACAGACACTGAGAGCAACAATTAATAAATGGGACCTCCTGAAACTGAGAAGCTTCTGTAAGGCAAAAGACACAGTCAATAAGACAAAAAGACAGCCAACAGAATGGGAAAAGATCTTCACCAACCCCACATCTGACAGAGGGCTGATCTCTAAAATATATAAAGAACTCAAGAAACTAGACATCAAAATAACGAACAATCCAATTAAAAAATGGGCTACAGAGCTAAACAGAGAATTCTCAACAGAAGAATCTCAAATGGCCTAAAGACATTTAAGGAATTGCTCAACATCCTTAGTCATCAGGGAAATGCAAATCAAAATAACTCTGAAATACCATCTTACACCTGTCAGAACGGCTAAGATCAAAAACACTGATGACAGCTTATGTTGAAAAGGATGTGGAGCAAGGGGAATACTCCTGCATTATTGGTGGGAGTGCAAACCTACATAGCCACTTTGGAAATCAGTATGGAGGTTTCTCAGAAAATTGGGAATCAATCTTCCTCAAGACCCAGCTATACCACTCTTGGGCATATACCCAGGGAATGCTCAATCATACCACAAGGACACATACTCAACTATGTTCATAGCAGCATTATTCATAATAGCCAGAACCTGGAAACAACCTAGATGCCCCTCAACCAAAGAATGGATTAAGAAAATGTGGTACATATACACAATGGAATACTACTCAGCAGTGGAAAACAATGACATCATGAAATTTGCAGGCAAATGGATGGAACTAGAAAAAAATCATCCTGAGTGAGGTAATCCAGACTCAGAAGGACAAACATAGTATGTACTCACTCATAAATGAATACTAGATGTAAAGCAAAGGATAACCAGACTACAACCCACAGCTCCAGAGAAGCTGCTAACAAGGAGGGATGCATGGATCACCCTGGGAAGGGGAAATAGATGAGATCTCCATGAGTAAACTGGGGATGGGGGGCAATAGAGGGGAGGGGATGGGGATGAGAACATAAGGGAACGAGATGGTTGAGCTGGAACTGGGATGGAGTGGGAGAGCAATGAAAGAGATACCATGATAGAGGAAGACATCATGGGGTAAGGGAGAAACTGGGTGCTAGGGAAGTTCCCAAGAATCCCCAAGGATGACCCCACTTTAGACTACTAGCAATAGCAGAGGGTACCTAAACTGGTTTACCCCAGTAATCAGATTGGTGAATACCCTAACTGTCATCATAGAGCCTTTCTCCCATGACTGATGGAAGCAGATGCAGAGATTCATAGTCAAACACCAGGCCGAGCTCCAGGAGTCCAATTGAAGAGAGAGAAGAGGGATTCTATGAGCAAAGGCATCAAGATCATCATGGGGAAACCTATAGAGACAACCAAACCAAACTAGTGGGAACTCATGAAATTTAGATCAACTGCTGTGGAGCCTGCATGGGACTGGACTAGGCCCTCTGAATAGCAAGACAGTTGTGTAGCTTGACCTGCTTAAGGGGCCCCCGGCAGTAGGATCAGGATCCATCCCTGGTGCATGAGCAGGCTTTTTGGAACCCACTTATGATGGGACACCTTGCACAGCCTTGAGGCTGGGGGAGGGGCTTGGACCTGCCTCTACTAAATGTACCAGACTTTGCTGACTCCCCATGGGAGGCCTTACCTTCTTGTAGGAGGGAATGGGAGGTGGGTTGGGGTCAGGTTGGAGGGGCGGGAAGAGAGAAGAGGGGGATCTTTGGTATGTAAAATGAATAAAAATATTTCTTAATTAAAAAATGGATGTAGGAGAAAGAAAGAACTATTTAGATAAAGATAAGCCTTCCCACCTTATTGCTTACTCTACCACTGTCACCTACAGCTTACCAGGATATCGGTTGCCATTAATAAGTCGTTTTAACAAGAGTCACCCTGCTTTTCCCTAAAATATATGGTATTCTATAAAAACATAGTTTAATTCTTTTTTTAAAGATGTATTTATTTATTATTTATACAGTGTTCTGTCTGCATGTGTGCCTGCAGGCCAGAAGAGGGCACCAGATCTCATTATAGATGGTTGTGAGCCACCATGTGGTTGCTGGAAATTGAACTCATGACCTCTGGAAGAGCAGACAGTGCTCTTAACTGCTGAGCCACCTCTCCAGTCCATAGTTTCTTTAACAACAACAAAAAAAAATTGTTAAGATTTCTTTCTCTCTCTCTCTCTCTCTCTCTCTCTCTCTCTCTCTCTCTCTCTCTCTCTCTTTTCATTTGTTTTTGTTTTTTGGAACAGTATTTCTTCGTGTAACCCTGGCTGTCCTGGGACTTGCTCTGTAGACCAGGCTGGCCTCAGACTCATAGAGATCCATCTGGCCCTGCCTCCCAAGTGCTGGGATTAAAGGCGCGTACCAACATTGCCTGGTGACAAGATTTCTTAACATTAAATATCTATCCACTCAGTTTTCAAATTTTCCCATGGTCTTATTATAGCAATCATATACTTGAGACATCTTGTTATATCAGGAATCAAGCAAGTTTGAAATTTAGCTACTCAGCTCCAGTCTCATTAACCACACTGCAAATACTCACTATAATATATATATGTATATATGTATATATATGTATATGTATATATATGACTAGTGGTTAGCACATTGGACATAACATATATATAAAATATTTCCAACATCTCAAAAGATTTGGGAGGTTTTCTCTCTGGGCTCCTCCCCCTCCTTCCTTATCTCCCTCCCTCTCCTCTTTCCCCTCTTCTTCTCTTTCTGTTTTATCCAGTATAATTTTTGATAGTTTGAACTTTTCTTATAGTGCCCCCATGAGCTTATTTAATGCATTCATCTGCCTCTTGTGGTTTTCATAAACCAGCAGCTTTGTCGAGGGGCTTGGTTGAAGTTTCCCTTTAATTAATTTGTTTTCAGGAATGCTTCTTAGGTGAAGTTTTGAGTCTTCTGCTATGTCAGCATGGAGACATAAACATCTATTTATCTATCGTCTCTTATAAGTAATCACAGAGACATAAACATCTATTCATGTATACATCTCTTATGAATAACCAGATTACAAGATCTGCTTTCAACAGCCATCAATCACCAGTTTCTATGTTGAGTTTTGGGTGTTTATAAAATGATGAAACTCTAAATCTCACTTTATTTCTTTAAATTGATGCTTCATCTGTAACATAGAATATGGGATCTTCTCTTATCAAAGATTACTTATTTGAGATATAGCTCATAAAGAACATAGTCTTATGTTTTTCATTTGCTTAGTATTTTGTAGAATTGTCCATTGATTTCTCATGAACTCGTGAAGGAGACCAGTGCCAACAAGATGTCCATTGTTGTTTTGTTTGGAGGATAGGGTTTCCACGAACTCAATATTTGATGCTTTTTAATTCATTCAGAGTGTTATCTTCTGTTTGAACATTCAAGTCATTGATCTTTGAGTAGGAGTCACCCTTTCTGGATGAGCTCTGAATCTAATTGCTATGTTCCTAATAATCTGTAGAGTCCCCTTACCTTTTGTTCTTATGATACATTCCAGGATAATACAAGACCGATGTATTCTAGACCTAGAAGAAATCCACAACTATGGAGACTTGGTTCCTGTCAGCACCATTCATAAACCACAGTCCAGCAGAATGTCGGTGTTCACTGATACTATGTAGCTTAGAGGCTTGACTTGAAAAATCATGCAACGAAACATACCCCAAGCTAATTTTCCTGGTTCACATTTAAAACAGTTTAGTTTCATATTTCCGACTGCTTTCCTCTACTCTGAATGTTTCGATTCCTAGAAATACCAACATATTTATTGTTCTCTCTACCACAGAAATAAACATCATACACACATAACAATGGTGCAATCATTAACTCCCCTTTCTTCAAAGTTGTGTGTGTATGACCTGAAGATTTAGCTCATAAAAGACAGAAAATCAAAATGCTGCCCTTTCTATTCACTTGAGCCATTCTCTCAGATTAAACCACAGGATTAATAAACAATGCACTTCATCTTACCTTCAACTGTTTGTGCAAAGGCGCAGAAGCATCGCACACTTCTAAAGTTGGACCCGCACACCCAAGGACTCTCGGAGACGCCTCGCAGCATTTGTCTCCTAGACCAGTTCCTCTCTCCTGCTACTTGTCATCATTTCTTCAACACGTTCTTTCTTCCCTGTGACAATGACAGTCTCTTGGCAGCATTACAAAAGCCTTTTAATTTTAATGATTTGACTGAAAACTGGGGCATAAAGGACAGTGGAGGTGCAAAGGAACGTGGAGGAGGTGGGGAGAGAAGAAAGGAGGGGAGGAAGGGGCAGTTGCTCTGAGCACTGGCTGGGTGCCACCTGTACCCAGCTCATCACTGATTGTGTGGACAGTGTCCCCACTGAGCACATAGGGGACAGGAAGGCGAAAGGTTACCTGGAGAAGAGACACCATGACCAAGGCAACTCTGAGTGAGGTAACCCAGACTCAGAAGGACAAACATGGTATGTACTCACTCATAAGTGGATACTAGATGTAAAGCAAAGGATAACCAGATGGCAACCCACAGCTCCAAGGAGGCTAGCTAGTAAGGAGGACCCTAGGAAGGATGCATGGATGGCCCAGCGATGGAGAAATGGATGAGATCTACATGAGTAAACTGGGGGGGGGGGGGTAATGAAGGGCAAGAGACAGGGAAATGAGAACTTAGTTGAGCAGAAGGTTCAAGCTGGAACAGGAACAGAGTGGGAGAACAAGGAAAGAGATACCATGATAAATGAAGGCACCATGGGAATAGGGAGAAGCAGAGTGCTAGGGAGGTTCCCAGGAATTCACAAAGATGACTCCACCATAGACTACTGGCAATGGTTGAGAGGGTGCCTGAGCTGACCTACTCCAGTGATCGGAAGGCTGAATACCCTAACTGTCATCATAGAGCCCTCATCCAGTAACTGATGGAAGCAGATGCAGAGATCCATGGCCAGGTCCCAGGCAGAGTTCTAGGAGTCCAATCGATGAGAGAGAGGAGGGATTCTATGAGTAAGAGATATTGAGACCACGTTTGGAAAAAGTACAGAGACAACTAGCCAAACTAGTAGAAACGCATGAACTGTGGACCAATAGCTGAGGAGCCCCCATGGTACTGGACTAGGCCCACTGGATGAGTGAGACAGTTGTTTAGTCTGAACTATTTAGGAGGCCCCCAGGCAGTGGGGTCGGGGCCTGTCCCTGGTGCATGAGCCGGCTTTTTAGAGCCTTGTGTCTATGGTAGGACACTTTGCACAGCCTTGGTGCAGGGAGGAGGGGCCTGGACCTGCCTCAACTGAGTGTACCAGGCTTTGCTGACTCCCAGTGGGAGACCTTGCCTTGGAGGAGGTGGGAATGGGGGTGAGTTGCGGGGGAAGACTGGGGGGGTGGTGAGAGGAGGGAGGACAGGAAAATTTGTGATTGGTTTGTAAAATGAATAGAAAATCTCTTAATAAAAAAAAGGGGGGGAAGAGAGTAACTGGATTTGGTCTGTTTACATCTAAAATGAACTCTAAAACCATTGTGAGCTTGTGATTATCAAGCAGAACGTCAATGTCATAACGTACAAGTGCTAGAAACACTGATAACAGTGCTAACAGGAGGAAAGGGAGCGTGTGGGAAGCTACGGTGCAAATCCACTAACGGCCTCAGATTTCACCAAGTTATAAATGTAAGTGCAAGAAAAATAAGAGTCAGAATTGGCCTATTCTAATACCTCATTTTTGCTTCTTAATGGTGTATGTGCTGTAGATAATTACAAGGCAAAATAAAAATGTACTAAACCAGTGTCTGAAAACTAAAAACAACAGATGGATACAAGGACTCTGATTGGTGGAAGCCACATAGGGGAAAAAAAAAAAAAAAACCTGAGTCACTATAAACTGTCATTTATACATCTTTGTGGAAATGGTCTGTGGTAAAATGGGACTCCAGAGACAAGATGTTACCATTTCCTAGTGATCATATTGCCGGTGGAAATGTGAGCAGATGTCTGTGTAATACAGAGGAACCAATGCATGAGTCATTATTTTTGACTTTTGATTTATGCTATTCAAGAAGCAAAATTAAATTAATAAGGAAGGGTAGGGAAGCATTAAGTCTGGTTTCTTTTAAAAGTATTTAACTGTAGAAGTGTCAGACAATTGCACAGCTGAATCCTATCAAAATATGAAACAATATAATTTAAACTTGTACAAAGCATGGATGGAGAAGTGAATTTCTAAATGCTGTTCATAGAACGTACTATTGACATCTGACAAAGGGAACATACAAAAAAGAAATACCACAATCAGTTATGCATAGAATAAGTCAGATTGTCATTCCTTCAGACACCAACAAAGCAGTTGATAAAATTCTACATTTATTTACTTATGGAAAGAGGGTTAAATGTATAATGCCTTAATATTAGAATAACGATATGTTCATCATCCATTGTTTTTTCTCTCTCTCTTTTCTCTGTCTCTCTGTCTCTGTCTCTCTCTCTCTCTCTCTGTGTGTGTGTGTGTGTGTGTGTGTGTGTGTGTGTGTGTGTGTACAGATGAACATACATACAGAGGCCTCCTCTGTTATTCTCTACTGTATTCTCTGTAGACAGGATCATCTCTCACTAAATCTGGAGCTCACTGTTCTGGGTAGGATGGCAGCCAGCAAGCCCCATAGTAACTCTCCTATCTCCCCACTCTCCAGCACTAGGGATACAGCCATGCAAACCATGGCTGCCTCTTTATGTGGGTCCTGGAAATATAAATTCAGATTGTCATGCTTGTAAAGGAAGCATCATTACCTACCGAGTCATCTCCCCAACCCATAGTATGTACATCTTGATGGCACAGGTAAGGGTGACCAGATAGCTCAATTGGTAGAATACAACATTCTTAATGGCATGGGTATACTTATTTAATTATATGTCAGATAGAAAAATATAAGAACCCCATTTGAAAAGAAACAGCAAATGAGAGCAAATGCTAATAAGGATATCTCACTGGAAACCTAACTGGAAATCCGGTGAGATGGCTCAAATGGATAAAGGAACTTGCTGCCAAGTCTGATGACCTGAGTTCATTATCCAGGACCCACGTGGTGGAAAAAGAGAATTGACTCCTGCATGGCATCCTCTGATCACACCATCCACACTGTGGTAACTGTATATGTTTACTCCCATACACACAAAAGAAATTAATAATAAAGCTAACTGGAGTGTTTTTACACTTAACCATCAGAGAAATGTAACTTAAAATTAAAACTAAGTCAGGAAGTATTTTACGTATTCCTATTGCTAATGAGGAACTAAGAGAACACTGAGATTGGTGAAGATATGGGGAAATAAGAGCCCTCACACACAGCTGGTGACAATAACTATTCAACAGGTACATAGACACAAGGCCTGGCAGGGCACAGCCATGGGAGGCCCTGACAATTCACAGCTGGAGGAGGCCCAACAGCACTTCTCAAAGCTGTGTGAGTGCATGCCCAGGACACAGAAATTCCATCCTATGTCCCATAGAAACTACCCCCCAAGTACCACAGGAGACTGAAGAGACTGAGCTAAAAAAAAAAAAATCATTGCTTCAACCCAGGAGCTAGACAACAAAGATGTTCATCCAATTATGAACTGTGAATAAAATAGAATACTCTGAAATATTTAGAAGGATCTAGCTCTATGCTTGGTGATATGGTAGCCACAAATATTATAATTTTGAGCCCCAAAAGCAAAGAACCAAGTGAGATTTAAAGGACAATACTATTTAAATACGTTTTTCGAAATATGTGAGGCCCTGGGCTTCCATACTACAACAAAAGCCAACAACAACAAAATCTACTGTCCTTGATACATACACATGCTTTTAAATAAAATGAGGGAGGGGTGATGAGACTGTCTATTAAATACACACGGATAAGAACAAAGAGACAGTATCAGAAATAAAAGGGAGGAAGAACATTTAAAATTTTGAGGTGGCTTTCTCTTGAGAAGTCTACACCCACTCTCTTGGGTGAATGCTCGTCTCTCTATTATTAACCTTGGTGATTAATATGAATTTTAAAAATCTCTTCTTAATAGACTCCAATCCTGCTTAAATCTTTTTAAATTAAATTCATTTTTGGCAATTTCATACACATATATAAGGCACTCTGATTACTCTCACTCCTAGCCTGTCTTTTATCTCGCTCCCAACCCTGCCAACCCCCACTCCTCCTTACAAGTCCCTTTCCCACATTGGTGGCTTTTTGTTTGGTTTTGTTAACCACTGGGTTTAACTATGGTCATGGGTATGGAACTTTCCACTCAAGTTTGGTGAGCTCTCCAGTAGATACATATTGAAGACAATGACTCCCTTTCCTCCAGCATTCAGCAAAGCCAGTAGCTCCACAGGGAGGGGTATGGCCCATGGACTCCCTCATCCTTGACTGACTATTGACAGACCCGGTCTTGAGCGAGCCTAGTAGGCACCCACAACTGCTGTGAGTTCATGATTGTAATAGTTATATCATACTCAGTAATGTTTCCCAGCTCTTCTTCCTATCATCTTAATCTCTTATAATCTTTCCAGCCCCTAAGAGTGGTATCTGTGTACTGTCTGGGACTGAACACTCAACCATTACTTATTCTCAGCACCTTGAGCAGCCATGCAGTCCCTGTATTCAACAATGGTCACTGCAAGAGAAACCTCTTTGATCAAGGATGAGAATAACATATGTCTATGAGTATAAATATCTAGAGGCAGTTTGATGCCATGAGAAATATTTTAGAAGGCAGTTTGATGAATGTCAAGTTGGTAAAAAACCATAGTTTTAAGTTCCCCCTCCAGTGCATAATGAGTCTCCTTAGCCATGATGGGGTTCTGACCCGGTTTACAGTACCAGGTATGAATTCCCTCTTGTGAATCTTGTTTCAAATCCAATCAGAGAGCAGTTGGTTATCTACTAATAGTCATACCACTATTGCATCAGTGGACACATCTTGTTT
Source organism: Peromyscus aztecus (assembly GCA_902168405.1). NCBI lineage: Eukaryota > Metazoa > Chordata > Mammalia > Rodentia > Cricetidae > Peromyscus > Peromyscus aztecus. The sequence continues at coordinate 64,883 of CABHPQ010169917.1, forward strand.
AGTAGGTTTACTACTGTAGTTCAGAGGTTTCAGAGCTGTGTAAGACTGTTGAGGGCTTTTCTCTTCCAACAACATGATTAGATCCTTCTGGATCTATGAAAACTAATCAATGAGGAGGGAGCTTCCAGTTGAATTCCAACTTGTTTTCTCTATTTACATCAACCAATGTGTGCAGAGTGTTCAGCAATAAGGTCTCATTATCCAGTTTTGCTGGATAACCATGAGCGAAAGAGTAGCCTTTACTACCTTGTGTGGATCTCCATGATCTTCCTCATAAGGAAGTATCCCAAAGCTGGCACTAGGGTTTTATTTGATCATCCATGGCTTCTAGGATCAGCATGATCTAGCCATATGAAAAGCCAAATGTGAATTGAAGATGCATCCTAAATAGAGGAGCATTCCAAACTCAGTCTCTATGCATGAAATAAAAATAAATTTAGAGGCAGAGGCAGGCAGATCTCTGTGAGTTCAAGGCCAGCCTGGTCTACAGAGTGAGATCCAGGAAAGGCGCAAAAGCTATACACAGAGAAACCCTGTCTCAAATAAATAAATAAATAAATTTAGTTTATTAAAGCAGCAGTCATTCTGCTTTTTAAGTAACACACATATAAGTGGATGGTGTCATGATATGAAATTGCTAATTCAAACAAAAATGAAAATATGCCTCTGAAAAAATAATGAGTCAATAGAAGTTAACACATTTGTTCTGTGAAATTTCTTCAGTTTCTGTAACTGTCCACAAGGTTCTTCCACGTTGTTGGGGCATCTGAATGCCCTTCCCTTAAGGCTGAATAATCTGCCCTTATATGCATATACTACCTACTGTTTGTCCATCCATCCATCAGTGCACACTTGGGTTACTTCCACTTTGGGCTGCTGTAATAATAATGCCAGGAGCATGGCTGTGTTTATCTGATTTTTAAACAGTAGTCTGAGTCTTTGAGCAGATGAACTCAAGCAAATTCCCTCAAGGAACTGAGGCCCCGCACATTAGGAAGAACTCGGCAGAGCTGTGACTAAGCATGACAAGGTGGTTCCACCTGTTAAATCTAAGATACACACGTGGTTGCTTCCATATGTGTATATATTTAAAATATTTCATAATTAAACAAAAGGGTAAAAAAGAAAACTTTAAAGATCAATGTAACAAAACATGTTCTGCACAAAGCCTTGGCAGTTGGAAAACATCCCTTGGCCCATGCTCCTGCTCTGTGGCTTTTCTGGAGGAAGATGTGGACATAGGTCTGTTCAGCTCAGATATGTCACAGACAGCAAAGCAAAAGAGTGATTCCACCAAAGTCGAGCTTAGTAGGCAGCTAAGCTTTTTGGAGTTGACTAAGGAGTATGGGTTGCCCAAAGGCAGCTGTGACGCCCAAAGGCCCCCACTACATGGGTGATTACTCATGAAAGCCTATCCATGCAACTCTCTGCTCAGCTTGCAGAAGTTCTCACCAAAGCCTCCTTCCTTGGGAATCATAACCTTTCAAGGGCTTTATAAATCTTGTTTCAGGAACGTCTTTCACCTTGTAAGTTTAATTGATTCCCTGAGCTGTCCTGAGAGTCTCCCTCCAGGAGATACTGTCTGCACTCAGAAGGAATGACCACACAACCCTCCCACGACACTGTAGATGAGGCCCCAAACTTCTATCTCTGCCACTTGTCACTACTTCCTGTCACTAGGTTTTACCTGTGACTAGGCTTTCTTCATAATTATCTTTTTGAAATCATTTTGTGTATGAGTGTTTTGCCTACATATAGGTCTGTGCACCATGTGTGTGCAGTGCCCATGGAGACCAGAAGAAGGCATCAGATCCCCTAAACTTGGGGTTATAGACAGTTGTTAGACACTCTGTGGACTGTGGGAACTGAACCTAGGTTTTCTGGAATAGCAGCCAGTGCCCTCGACTGCTGAGTCCTCTTAGCAGCCCCTAGCTTGCTTCTCACTCCTAAAGTGGTTGCACTTTTGCCAGGACCAGCCATGAGTGGGGTGCTTCTCTGAGGATGGTAGGACTGACCCATCTGCAGAATTTTGACCATAGCTGTCTCCCTAGAAACAATTTCTCCAGTTTTCCCTGTTTATGATGTCCACATCCTAGTGCTGAGAACCAAGTGCAGCAGGTTCTTAGCCAAGAACCCTGCTGCTATTTGATGATATCTTTAAGTCGGAAGTACTACCTCACTTCTCCATGCACATGTATTTGCTAGAATGGTGCATTCTAATAGAACTGTTAAGTAGGTCAAGGAGCAAGATGAGTGCTGTGGCTACATCATATGCTGGGGAGAAGACCCTGAAGTTGAGGTCCTGAGGGCTGCACAAAGACCAACAACACAAGCTGAGGTTCGTGCAGAAGATGCTGCAAAACTCATTTCTCTCCTCAGAGGGCAAAACCCCTGCCTTTGTTTCCTTACTTCTGTGTCCCTCTGATACGACAGGACCGTAAGATAGACATGAAATGCCATTAGCACAGAACCCAAAAGTTTCTACATGTGTGCAGAGGCTGAGCAGTCAAGCCTGTGCACTTGTCTCACTCTCCAAGTCCCAATGTAAACTCCTTATTGCTTTTGCATTAATATCCTCCTAATCTTAATCACCTTCATCATCCTCACCATCTAATCAAGTCACTCTCCACCTCAGACATGATCTAAGAGTGCAAAGCCCAGGAGCCCTGACTGCCTGGGAAGATAGGGAACCTTCACAGTACGGGAGGACGCTCAACTGAGCACACACGAACAGAGTGCTGAGACAGAGGAGAGGGAGGGAGGGAGAGAAGAGAGAGCACTAGATTCCTCATCTTTAGGGCTCCGTCAGCCTACACACTCCTGATTCAATGTCAGTGTATCATCGAGAGGGTGTGAATGGCAACAGGATTACTGCTGTGCTGGACACGGGCTGGACTGTACCTGAAGGACTGTACCTGATGCTCACACTGATTCAGCAGTCCTGCTGGCCAGGGGTTGGAATACCTGCTGTGCAATATAACGGGCTGTATGACCTTGGGCAAGTCATTTTGTTTCTCTAGTCCCCAGTGTACACATGAGTAAACTGTCAATAACAACCATACCTGCCTTGAAGGAGGAGTTGATATATACCGCGAAAGCAAAGGTAAATGTTTGGTAAACCTTTATATTGGTTTTCACTGCTATTTTAATCATATGCACGCATGGTGCTTATGTTAGAAGCTTCAGACATGTTCTGGCACTAAATCTAGACCTATTGAAATACGTATCTGAACATCACGCTTTCTCTGGAGCAGGATGGAAGTTAAGAACAACCGCAAATGTCCTCTCCTCACAGAGCCCTGCCTCTTCTGATATTTGATTTTCATGACTCTGCAAGAGTGAAGTGCTTGACATCTTCATGGCCCCACAGAAGCTCAGACAGACTAGAAGCTGGGACAAAGGCTCGAGAATGGGCCCCAGCAACGTGGCTTGCCCAGAGTTCTAATTTCTCCCCTCTGGTGTTCAAGATTACATAACTGAAGACAGATGTCAGCCCGAGGTTTCTGATTATTTTTGAAATCATCTGATCTGGAAACCCTTTCTTTTAGAAGAAAAATAGTTCTTTTGCTGCAGTGATGATGTTAGGAAGCAAATCATGGTGCTAGAGTTCTTGGTGATTCTTCTTTTCTTCATAATACTACTAAGAATATCACAGTAAACCTATTGTCAAATTTTTAACTGTTAAAAATAGAATGACCCAATAGTTCCTTCTTGTTCTTTCCATACTCAGTAAAATATCTTTGCTCAATATTAGAGAAGACTGTTCGATATTGTGGTCCTTATAAGGGATGTATTCAAGATGCTGAGAATGTTCAAGACAGTGATTCTGATACAGGTTACATATGTGGAATTTATACACCCAGAGTGGCTAATTTTATTGAATATAAATCATACTGTAGGAAAGGTGATTTTTTTAACACTCATGGAATAGAATTCTCAAATGTAGCCATTTAGTTGAATATCCATTACAGCTCAATAAAGTGAGTACACAATAAATCACCATGTAACACAAATGCTGCAGATTCTAAAGTCTGGCACCTTGTGGGAAGGGAATAAAAAAGGTCAGGCAAGTCTAGAAAGAGCACAAAGTTCATTGTAATGGGGCTGGTGAGATGGCCGTCAGCAAAATGCTTATCCTGTAAGCACACAGGCCTACCTGAGTTCAAACCCCAGAACCCATGAAAAGCCAGGCATGGTGGTGACATTTGTAATTCCAGAGCCGAGGAGGCAGAGTCAGTCAGATCCCCGGGGCTTGCTGGCCAGCCAGCCTAGCCTACTTGGTGAGTTCCAGACAGAGAGGTTTGCTCACCCTCTCTCTCTCCTCCCACCCCCACTCCACATACATGAAGTGGGTTGTACCTAAGGTTGTACTCTGACCTCTGCACACGTGCACACACACACACACACACACACACACACATACACACACACGACATACACATACATTAGAAAGCCAGCAAACGCTCCCATAGAAATAGAGATCATTACCCAGGCTAGCTCTGTGGTAAGGAGATTTTTATCCACACACCTCAGTGAGACGTGTGACATATGCAATATATACTCTTCCTAATCTATGATACTCTTCTGACTAATCTGTGATACTAATCTGTGATACTTATCCCTGACACTCTTCTCAACATATGAACAGTTTCTTTCTTTTTTTTTCTCCCCCAAGACAGGGTTTCTCTGTGTAACAGCGCCGGCTGTCCTGGAACTTGCTCTGTAGACCAGGCTGACCTCAAACTCAAAGAGATCCACCTGCCTCTACTTCCCGAGTGCCACCACACCTGGTTTCTATTCCTTTAGGATGAGTGGCACTATCCCTATGAAAAGCATGTTTGCACATTTCTCCCACTTACAGAGGGAGGGAAATGTTCCCTTCGTCATAGCCGTGAAAAGGCAGTAGCTGGAGCTTGTCCCCCCAAGCTCTCCCAACTCTGTTGGTTTCCTTGTTAGGGGCAAAGAAAGACACAGCGTGAATATAATTCCGGTGATTTACCACAAGGTTTCCAAACTTTAGAACAGTTCATTTTAATACTCAGTGAAGTGAGTGTTTCCACGATCCCTGAAAAATACAATGGAGACAGGAAGACCGCAAACTTTAATTCTCCTAGCTTATGCTGAGATTGGTGTTTTATTGCTTGATTCTGATTTGTTTCTTTTGGGACAGTGCTAGGGATTGGATCTAGGGGCTTGCACATGCTAGGAGAGTGTTTCACCAGGGAGCTTTGTACTCAGTCATTGGGGTTTTGAGAAAAGGTCTCATTATGTAGACCAAGCTGACCTTGAATTCAATATCTTCTACCTCCCAAGTGCTGGGATTACGGGTCTATGTCACCTCATCTAGCTTATTGTTTTGACTCCATGGAAAACAAAGTCCTTGAGTTATTAACTTACAAGCTTAGAAAAGCTAAGGAAGGAAGAAAGGGAGTCCTGGGGGCAGGAATTCCACAATGGTCTTTCATTGGCTCGTAGCAGTAGTCAGGCTCTTAAGACAGATGGCTCTAATTTAAAGGGAATTAAATGGTACAATATTGAATTAAAAGAGCTTATTATGTGGGAGTAGGGTTGTGTAAACATATGACAGCCTCATCTCATCGACCTTTGAGACTTCCAGGCAGTCAGGTTAATGAGATGCATTTTAACTAGAAGCATAGGGGCATGTCAAGCCAACAAAGGCTAGGTTTGAAATAGTCCTTTCTGTTTCCTTTCCTTCAACTTAGCTTCTAGAGCAAGGTAAAATCGACAGAAAGCTTGTGGGATGGATGATTCAAGGCTCCCATGGCTTAATGTTCCACAGAAGGCCTGTTCTGAGGAGTTTTCTGATGGACATAGTCTAATAGGGTCTTCACTCTGATCAGCTGTAACCACAGCCCACAGTGTGATCAAGACACCCCCTGCTGCTCAGTTCTGCAGGGAGAAGTCCAGCCTCATACCCTATCACTGGGCTAACCCCAGACTGTAACTTTTGGAGCTATACAGTTTAGCATGGCAACCACAGCGCATGTGACTAGTGAGTGAGCTGAAACGTGGAGTGCAAACTGACCTGTGTTTTGGATAAACCAGATCTGAATGGCTTGATGGGAAAACGATAAACTAACTCATTATGTTGATTATATTTTGAGGTAATTTTACTTTGCATCATAGATTAGATGAAATATAGATTTCAACCATTCCTTCTTTGACTTTTAATGTGAATTTTAGAATTTTTAAATTACTTGGATTTACACTGAACAACTCTACCCACTGGTGTCTCTACCTCTTACCTTGGCTAGAGTCCTGTTCATCACTGTATCCCTGCAGTCCTCAATAGTGATCTTCAAAGGGATGCTCCAGTTTAGAAGACTATAACTGTGGGGTGTTGATGTTACCTCTCCAGGGAGTGAGTTTTAGGTTTTGGACCCTTTTTGCTCATTTTTCTATTCACTAGTTTACGCCAAGTCAGATTATACCACAACTTTATTCTGCTGGTACTTTAGGAGTACCAGGAAACCAGGCATGGTGGTGCAGGCCTGTAATCCCAGCACTTGGAAGGCTGAGGCAGGAGGACTACCACAAGTTCAAGGCTATATGCCATACACAAGCAAGATCCTGCCTCAAAAAAAAAATATTTAAAATTTGTAAAGAGAAGCACTATAAATAAAAGCTAATTTTTGCTCTGACATCACTTCCTGTCACATCTCACTCACCAGATGGGAGACGAGCTCCAGCTCCAGCTGCATGGGGACCTCTTTCTATCTGCACCACAATAGGATATCTTCCCAGCTCAGTCCTGTGCATCCACTGTTCCCTCCATGATGACCCTTTTCTTCCAGACTCCGCACAGCCTCTTATACAGAGAGTCAGAGGGCAACTCCAAGGTCAACCTCAAGGTCAACCTAACTCTCCCACGGCACCTCCTGGGGTTTTCTTTTCAGCCCTGTGTTAGCTGCTTTTCTGTGACTGTGATAAAAAAAAAAAAAAAAACATATAAGCAAGGCAACTCACAGAAGGAAGGGTTTATTTGAGTTTACAGTTCCAGAAGGGAAAAGGAAGAATCCATGATGGCGGACCGGAGGCATGATCGCTGGAGCAGAAAGCTGAGGGTTCACATCTTTTAACCACAGGCACAAAGTAGAGAAGAGCAGATCTGAAATGGCATGAGTCTATAATCTCTCAAAGCCTTCCTCCAGTGACACATCTCCTCCAACAAGGCCACACCTCCTAAGTCCCATAAACACCACCACCAGGTGACCAAG